>OY997266.1:268278882-268561382 GCA_963921465.1 Triticum timopheevii
GCACGCATCCGACACAAAAACCTTGTTGGTTCCTCTCCCCTCCCTCTCTCTCTCTCTCTCTCTCTCTGTGTGTGTGTGTGGGGGGGGGGGGTCTTTCTAGTTCACATGCATATATACACCATCTATAGGTCTCTCTCGCACACTATGTATGATACTCTAGCTAGTCCAAGCTAGATATCTTGGGTGCACTCATCGTACGCACACAAATTCCTTGGCTCTTTGCCCGTAACTCTCTCACGCACCACTACATCGTCTCGGAGCTCTTCCCCCCTCTCTCAAACTCTCCACCCACCTAGGTCACACATAGACATGCATATCTCACTCGCACTCGATAGGCCCATCTAAAACTCTATCTCTCTCCCTCGTTCTCTCTCCATCTCACACGCAAACACACACAATCTCATGCCCAGCTAGCCAAGTATGATGGTCTCTCACTCAATTGGAGGCACACGCAGTCCCCCCTATATGTATATGACTAGCTAAATCTTAGTCTCCATCACAAACATGTGCATGGTCTATCACGATTTCTCTCGGGGCATCTTTCTATCGCGCACGCACTCCCTCGATCTCCCACCCATATAGTCCCCTCACGATCTCGAGGGGATCTCTCTATCACAAACACACCCTCTCTCCCTCCCCATGCGTCCATGCCATCCATGTGTCCCTCTCGACCTTTTTTCCTTGTTGGCTAGACATTTATTGGGCATGTGCTACAGGGGTGTCTCTCTCTGTTGCAAACAATCACACACTAGCTATCTTCGTGTATCTCCTTGCCTCGCTTTTCCATCTCGGAGATGCATGCGTGATATGTTCGCATAAGAAACGAAAAAACACACACTCTCTCTAATTTATCGTTTGTTGTCACTTTCTCTTTCACACACATACTCTTTTTGCACACTTACTCATTCTCCTTCACACGCACTTGATCTGTCTCGACTGAGGCACTCTCCTCCGTCCATAGCATATAGATTTATTGAAAAGTCAAACATCACAAAGTTTGACCATGTATGTGGAGAAAAAGAATTACATCTAGTACGGCAAACATATACCATTATATTCACCATGGATGTAGTTTTGTATGATGTATATTTGGTATTGTAGATATAAATAACATTTGCGTAAACCTGATCAAAGTTTCCAAAGTTTAACTTCTAAAAAATTTACATGCACTGCATTATCGAGCGGATGGAATATCTCTTTCCCCCTCTCAGCTATCTGACGCACCACTCAGCCTTATCGGGGCTCCTCAATCTCTCTCAAACTTTATTGCTCAGTTTGGTTCGTGACCTGACCCTCATGCCTTGATGGCAGGTACTGCCTGGTGTGGACGTGAGATGTAAAATATTTCTGCCTGGCCAGGCTTGTGTGGTGCTGAAGCGTTTGATTCATGCCTGGGCCAGGCAAAGCATCAACATCCCATCAATCAATCCATGCATCAATTATTTAATGCTAATATCCATCCATGTTGCTGTTAGCCTCGTGGCCGCACGACCAGGCACGGCCAGGCGTTCGAAATCGGTCGCTTGGGCCAGGCTACTTGCAGTGTGTGGAGTTCAGCCAGGCTAATTAAAGTTCAAGGAACCCAGCCAAGGCGGGCCTTCTTTTTCACAGGGTAGCAACCAAACAAGCATGCATGAAATCCAGCCACAACCCTAGGCCACGCAAAAGATGTTCAGGATGCAAGCCAAACTAGCCTTATATCTCCCTGGTTCACACATACACATGTCTCGCTCGCGCTATACATATAGACCCATCCAACACTCTCCGCCCTTGTTCTCTCTCCATGTGACACGCACCCCCCTAAGCACCACAATTCCTCACTCCATCATAGGCTCTGTTTGGATCCATGGGTTAGAGTTAGTTTGGGTTAGTTTGGAGTCAACTAACCCAAAAAGATCCAAACAGGAGGGTTAGTTTGGGTTAGATGCATCTAACCCATCCAAAAAAATACCCCATCCAAGAGGTGCTTATTTGGGTTAGTTCTTCTCGGGACCACTAATAAACACTTTTTTCTCTCGCTCTCCCCGCAGCAGATCCCTCCCCACTTCCTCGAAGCTTCTCATCCTCTCCCTCCCTCCCTCTCGCACCGCCCGTGAAGGTGCCTCGCCGTATCTGCGCTCCATCTAACCCTGCCATCCAAACACCTCTTTACTTAGAGTTAGTTCAGGGTTAGTTCAGGGTTAGAATCCAACTCTAACCTCTAACTGAGTTAGAGTATCCAAACAGGGCCATAGGCGCAAGCACTCCCCCCTCCTAAGTATTATTATCTCTTACTAGCCATCAGGAACACACATATTGTCTCCTTCCATCCATATGTCTATCTCGATATCTCTCGGGGCATCTTCTATCGCGCACACACCTTGTCACTCGATCTCCCACCCATGTAGTCCCATCACGATCTCCAGGGGATCTCTCTATGACAAACATACACTCTCTCCTCCCCATGTTTGCATTTTCTCCGTACTTCTCTCTTGACCTCTCTCACTTGTTTGTCAGACCCCTCTTGGCCACGTGCTAGGGGTCTTGCTCTCTCGGTTCCAAACAACCACACACTATCTCCTCACCTTGCCTCCATTGTCGAAGATGCATGTGTGATATGTTTGCATAAGACACACATGCTTTTTCTCTACTTTTATCGTGTGTTGTCCATGTCTCTTTCACACATGCACACACACTTTTTTCACTCTCTCTCTCTATCGTTAGGGACTCTGTCACGTCCATAAGCATATGGATGTTTTGAAAAGTCAAACCTTAGAAAAGTTTGACCAGGTATATGTGGAGAAAAACATTTACATCTGGAACGATCATTAGATTCATCACAACATGTACTTACTTCATACTATCACTTATCTTTGGTATTGTAGATATAAGTAATTTCTTTATAAACTTGGTCAAAGTCTCAAAAGTTTGACCTAAAAAAATGTTGGAACTACATTATCGAACGGAGGGAGTAGCTCTTTCTCTCTCTCTCTCTCTACTATCTCTCACGGGCCTCCCCTCTCACTCGAACTCTCTATACCGACGGATTATACGCTCACTGTGTCAGCGTATAGCTTCGTATATTGTTTAGTTGACCGGTCAACCAATCCACATGCTGCCTTGTCAGCTCATGTTCTGTATCTTGGTGTGCTGGCCCATGTGGCAGTGGGTGAAAATAAGTAAACTAGAGGCCCATCTGACACGCGGTGAAGTAAACAAAGTTGAAACCACTCGGGGTAGCACCCCGCACGCTAGTAAATTGAGGGCGCATTACCGACAAACTTCTTGCGCGCGAAGGACGCACTCGCGCACAATTCACCACTACGCGGAGGCATGCACAGAAGGACGCACTCGCGCACACCCAGCACTCAACACACACCAGCACACGTGTACACCAGCGTCGCTGCCGGTCGAGATGTACGGCGAGGTAGCCAACAAGCGGAGGCGGCTCGAGCCAAAACCGCATCCGGCGAGCCTGGACTTCATCAGCAGCCTCCCCAACGACATGCTGCTCGTCATCATCGGCCTCCTCCCCACAAAATCTGCCGCGCGGACCACCCAGCTCTCCCGGCGGTGGCGCCCCCTCTGGCGCTGCGTCCCCCTCTGGCGCTGCGTCCCCCTCAACCTCACCGTCGACAGCTGCCTCTATGATGGGGATTGCAATTGCATGGCCGCTGTCTTCAAGATCCTTTCATCGCACCCTGGGCCAGCCAGACGCCTTGACATCCGCATGTTCAGTACCAACTACAAGGTCCAACCCAAGTTCGATGAGTGGTTCTTATCCCCCGCCCTAGATCAGCTCGAGGAGCTCAGCTTTGAAGCTGGACGATGCCGCTCTCTACCGCCGTTCGCGCTCCGCCTCACAGCAACGCTGCGCCGCGCCAGCTTCAGCTCCTGCTATCTTCCCCAGATTAATGCCGCGCCCGCCCTTCTTCTCCCTCAACTTAAGAAGCTCGACCTCTTCGACGTTGTCATCTCAAAGAAGGCTATGGAGCACCTGCTCCGCAGCTGTACTGCGCTCGAGTACCTTCGTCTTGAGCAGATCCACGGGTTCATTAGCCTCCACATCGCCTCGACGAATCTCCGATGTATTTATGTGTCTTGGCCCCGCAACAAGACATCAATTGGGAAGAGATCACTCCAGCTGTTACACGTTATGGTCATTGAGAATGCGCCTTTCCTTGAGAGATTGCTTGTATCGGATCTAGAAGGTCCAATAAAAATCAGGGTCATTGACGCGCCAAAATTGACAGCGTTGGTCTACTCGTCTGCCAAATTCTCCGAACTCTTTATTGGATCCGTAATCGTTCAGGTACAGCAATCATCTTCTTCTCCGTCTTCTTGAAACTCACATTTTAAAATTTCTTCTTGATGTATTTACGACCGTCTTCCAGAAAATGATTCCCACAAGCTTGACCCAGTCCATGCGCACAGTGAAGATCTTAGCACTAAAATCTATCGGCCCCAATCTGGATCAAGTTGTTGGATTCCTTACATGCTTTCTGTGCACGGAGAAGCTACTCATCGAGGTGAAACTTCTTTCCTATAAGTAAACGGTAATCACAACGTAGCTCAATTTTTTCGTAATTTTCCCAAATTACGATGACAAGTGTAGTGTTCAAAACTGCATCTACGCACTACACCGAAAGAAATGTTTTTAGTATTTTTTTCTCACGTGATCACCTGCATCGTTTTTCTGCTATACTACTATAGTAGCCTAGGCTAGTCATAGTGGAAAGTAACTTAGACTACTCCAGTAACTATATGGTTACCCTAAGAGCAAGTACTACCTCCGTCCTGGTTTACTCTACCAATTTGGTAGTATCAAAATTTGACCATAGATTTAACTGACAAAATGTTAATGCATGTCACTAAGAACTATATCGTTGGATTCGTATTTGAACATAATTTCAAATGGTGTAATTTTTAGTGACATGCATTGGCATTTTCTTAGGTAAATCTATGGTCAAAATTTTATACTAAATACGAGGTAGTATTCCCTCCGTCCCAAAATTCTTGTCTTCCATTTGTTTAGATATGGATGTATCTAACACTAAAATGTAACTAGATACATCCGTATTTAGACAAATTTAAGACAAGAATTTTGGGACGGAGGGAGTACAAAAGTGGGCTATGTAGGCCAAAACAGGTGCCAAATTCACTTGTGATGCATTTGGCATCGATGCCCCTCCATTGCTCACCTGGTGCCCGAATCTAGATCACCTACTTTGCTCCGGTGCCAAATTAACTCACCCAATGAAAAAACACTGCGTGGGAGAGAGAGAGGACCGAGGCAATAAAAAAACACTTGTTTGGGAGAGTGAGAGGCTGGTGTAGTTGGTTTGATTGATTTGTTTATACATGTGGGTCTGTGTGCACAGCGGTGCCAACTCTCTCACATCGCGAGAGCGGTGCCAAAATCTTTTGATTTGACATCGATGCGTATTATGTGGCATACTTTTGTGAAATATGGCATCAGCCACATAGTGGAAGGCAAAAAATGCCCAAGCTCTTCACGTGCTCTTAGTTAAATGAGAGGAAACAGAAAGAGAGAGAGAGAGAAAATATCACTAGCCAGCCAACCCTATCGTATGAGCGATTGATATTGGTACCTCTTGATGACACGACAATCTTATGCAGCCAGCTTCTCTAATATGTTCTCTTCTTTTGCAGATAAAAAAAGACCCGAAAGTGAAAAATGTGCTGCACTATAACAATCTCATCGAATGCCTTGATCTCCATCTTACAGAAATTGATTTGATCGACTACCGAGGCAGCACATCTGAGATTAAATTGGCCAAGTTCTTTGTTCTGGAGGCAAGTGTGCTCAAGGTAATTAGGTTTGGCGTTCTCTGGCGCAACAATGAATGGCGTGCTGATCACCGCAAGCATCCAAGCCTAAATGATGAAGTCTCCGCAGAAGCTGAATTTGTTTTTGAAACATCAAGAGGACAGAGTCTCGAAAACTTATTTTCCCATTAGTGACTTGTCAGGGCGGTGGATTTTAGTTTGTACGATAATGCTGCATCCACCTAAAGTAACGAAAGTTCTTACGTAAACTTCCTAGTAATTCCCTCTTCCTAGGTGCAGCATTACTCCTAACATTTGTAATATCAGTTTGAAACTTGCAATATTGCCGTGTCCTATTCCTGCATTTTCAAAATCATGCGAATCAAACAGGTCCTGAGTTGGTGATGATGTTGTGCCTCCCATCTTTCACCAATAGCCGTCGGATCTAGATCTGACGCATACAAACCAAGCCTCTCTATTTTTGCAAAAAGATGCCCTCACTTGTTCCCTATTTACAAACAACTCCTTGTCTCTCACAATTAGGCTTATCTCCTCCCCACCACATCTAGAAGGCCGTGGAAAAATCTGGCGCGATGGCCGCTGCCCGAGCTGTCCACCCCAATCTTGGTGTTCCGTGTAATGCACGGGTATCTACGCACGGGAAATTATGTCGAACAGGGCTAGTTGTAAGCAGGCTAGCTCTACAGCCATGATGATAGTGACTGCAGACGGTGAGGCTGACTATGGTATGCCGAACATGGCGCCTATACTCAGGTGTCATCTCCAGCGCAGGGTCTTGTCACTTCACTGTGAGGAGCAGCACGTAATAATTTGACCAACGGGTAGTGTAGTGCTAGTACAACTACTACTACATTGGTAGTACTACTACTAGTACTAGTAGCACCCCCGTCTGGATTTAGGAGTACTACCACGTCCATCTGGATTTTAGTATTTGACTAGCAATATCTAGTAATGCATGTCACAAAAAATGTACTACTCCCTCTATAAATAAATACATGGTGTTTTATTCCTATCGGCGAGAGAACTTAATGTTTCTTTACTGACTAGAGTACTAATAGGATTACATGCAATGAACTAAACACTACATGTCATGTTTGGTAGTCTCAAGTCATTGAAAGCATGCACGACCCACATCTCTCATTGGTTGATATGTCACGAAATAAGAAACAAGGAGGGAGTTAATGCACCGTGCCCAAGTGTTTTGGGATTATTTGGTTTTCGTAATGTGACTTACAAAACATTTTTGTTTACATGCATTAACATTTTATTAGTTAAATCAAAGGTCAAAACTTGGCGCAAAATGCAAAGGGGACCAATAAACCAGTAAACATCAAACTTCTCTCGTTTGGCCCCAACTAGAGGTCCGGTGAGATGACTATACTACACCGTCACGGAGAGGGACGCAACTTCATTGACTTACGGCAACTACCTTTGGGTGAATGACACATGGGCCCAGGGGGTGGCTGGCCCACCTATCATACAGCCAAAGGCAGGTGCAGTAGAGGGCCGAGGAGTAGTACGAAATCCTATGCACCTACGCACGCTAACCAAGGGCAAGAGTGATCACTCGAATCGCAAGATCAGTTGACTAGAAGCTAAGGTAGATCCATGGAGGCGATGAGCGCGAGCATCAACCGGCTGTGCCAGATGGTCCACGACACCGGCCTGCGGCCCGGCAACGAGGAACGTGTCCAGGTAGTATTGCTTGAGGCCGCCAGGCGAGGGGCCGCTTGGACGACAGCTTCGTCTCCTTGTTCGACGAGGTCCTCGTTGGTTTCCTCGACAAGTTCACCGTCGCCAAGAAGCTCGCGAACGACTTTGACGTAAGCCTCCAGCCGACGCGCCCAAGCTCTGCGATGCCCGCCTGTTAGGGAACATAGTAATTTCAAAAAATTTCCTACGCACACGCAAGATCATGGTGATGCATAGCAACGAGAGGGGAGAGTATTGTCCACGTACCCTCGTAGACCAAAAGTGGAAGCATTAGAACAACACGGTTGATGTCGTCGTACGTCTTCACGGCCCGACCAATCAAGCACCGAAACTATGACACCTCCGAGTTCTAGCACACGTTCAGCTCGATGACGATCCCCGGACTCCGATCCAGCAGAATGTCGGGGAAGAGTTCCGTCAGCACGACGGTGTGGTGACGATCTTGATGTTCTACCGTCGCAGGGCTTCGCCTAAGCACTGCTATAATATTATCGAGGACTATGGTGGAGGGGGGCACCGCACACGGCTAAGAGATCAAGAGATCAATTGTTGTGCCTAGAGGTTCCCCCTGCCCCCGTATATAAAGGAGCCAAGGGGGAGGGGGCGGCCGGCCAAGGAGGGGCGCGCCAAGGGGAGTCCTACTCCCCCCAGGAGTAGGACTCCCTTCTTTCGTAGTTGGAATAGGAGAAGGGGGGAAGGAAGAGGGAGAGAGGAAGGAAAGGGGGGGGGGGAGCGCCGCCCCCCTCTCCTTGTCCTATTCGGACTAGGGGGGAAGGGCGCGCGGCCCAGCCCTTGCCTCCTCTCCTCCTCTCCACTAGGGCCCATGTAGGCCCATTAAGCCCCCGGGGGGTTCCGGTAACCTCCCGGTACTCCGGTAAAATCCCGATTTCACCCGGAACACTTCCGACATCCAAATATAGGCTTCCAATATATCAATCTTCATGTCTTGACCATTTCGAGACTCCTCGTAATGTCCGTAATCTCATTCGAGACTCCGAACAAACTTCGGTACATCAAAACTCATAAACTCATAATAAAACTGTCATCGAAACCTTAAGCGTGCGGACCCTACGGGTTCAAGAACTATGTAGACATGACCTAGAACTGTTTCCGGTCAATAACCAATAGCGGAACCTGGATGCTCATATTGGCTCCTACATATTCTACGAAGATCTTTATCGGTCAAACCGCACAACAACATACGTTGTTCCCTTTGTCATTGGTATGTTACTTGCCCGAGATTCGATCGTCGATATCTCAATACCTAGTTCAATCTCGTTACCGGCAAGTCTCTTTACTCGTTACGTGATGCGTCATTCCGTAACCAACTCATTAGCTACATTGCTTGCAAGGCTTATATTGATGTGCATTACCGAGAGGGCCCAAAGATACCTCTCCGAAAATCGAAGTGACAAAACCTAATCTCGAAATACGCCAACTCAACATGTACGTTTGGAAACACCTGTAGAGCTCCTTTATAATCACACAGTTACATTGTGACGTTTGGTAGCATACAAAGTGTTCCTGCAGTAAACGGGAGTTGCATAATCTCATAGTTATAGGAACTTGTATAAGTCATGAAGAAATCAATAGCAACATACTAAACGATCAAGTGCTAAGCTAACAGAATGGGTCAAGTCAATCACATCATTCTCCTAATGCTGTGATCCCATTAATCAAATGACAACACATGTCTATGGTTAGGAAACATAACCATCTTTGATTAATGAGGTAGTCAAGTAGAGGCATACTAGTGACATTAAGTTTGTCTATGTATTCACACATGTATTATGTTTCCGGTTAATACAATTATAGCATGAATAATAAACATTTATCATGATATGAGGAAATAAATAATAACTTTATTACTGCCTCTAGGGCATATTTCCTTCAGTCTCCTTGCACTAGAGTCAATAATCTAGATTACACAATAATGATTCTAACACCCATGGTGTCTTGGTGTTGATCATGTTTTGCTCGTGGAAGAGGCTTAGTCAACGGGTCTGCAACATTCAGATCCGTATGTATCTTGCAAATCTCTATGTCTCCCACCTGGACTTGGTCCCGGATGGAATTGAAGCCTCTCTTGATGTGCTTGGTCCTCTTGTGAAATCTTGATTCCTTTGCCAAGGCAATTGCACCAGTATTGTCACAGAAGATCTTCATTGGTCCCGATGCACTAGGTATGACACCTAGATCAGAAATGAACCCTTTCATCCAGACTCCTTCATTTGTTGCTTCCGAAGCAGCTATGTACTCCACTTTGCATGTAGATCCCGCCATGACGCTTTGTTTAGAACTGCACCAACTGATAGCTCCACCGTTCAATATAAACACGTATCTGGTTTGTGATTTAGAATCGTCTAGATCAATGTCAAAGCTTGCATCGACGTAACCATTTACGACTAGCTCTTTGTCACCTCCATAAACGAGAAACATATCCTTAGTCCTTTTCAGGTATTTCAGGATATTCTTGTCCGCTGTCCAGTGATCCACTCCTGGATTACTTTGGTACCTCCCTGCCAAACTTATTGCTAAGCATACATCAGGTCTGGTACACAACATTGCATACATGATAGAGCCTATGGCTGAAGCATAGGGAACATCTTTCATTTTCTCTCTATCTTCTGCTGTGGTCGGGCATTGAATCTGACTCAACTTCACACCTTGTAACACAGGCAAGAATCCTTTCTTTGCCTGATCCATTTTGAACTTTTTCAAAACTTTATCAAGGTATGTGCTTTGTGAAAGTCCAATCAAGCGTCTTGATCTATCTCTATAGATCTTGATGCCCAATATGTAAGCAGCTTCACCGAGGTCTTTCATCGAAAAACTTTTATTCAAGTATCCCTTTATGCTATCCAGAAATTCTATATCATTTCCAATTAACAATATGTCATCTACATATAATATCAGAAATGCTACGGAGCTCCCACTCACTTTCTTGCAAATACAGGCTTCTCTAAAAGTCTGTATAAAACCATATGCTTTGATCACACTATCAAAGTGTCTATTCCAACTCCGAGATGCTTGCACAAGTCCATAAATGGATCGCCGGAGCTTGCACACTTTGTTAGCACCTTTTGGATCGACAAAACCTTCCGGCTGGATCATATACAACTCTTCTTCCAGAAATCCATTCAGGAATGCAGTTTTGACATAAATTTCATAATCATAAAATGCGGCAATTGCTAACATGATTCGGACAGACTTAAGCATCGCTACGGGTGAGAAAGTCTCATCATAGTCAACCCCTTGAACTTGTCGAAAACCTTTCGCAACAAGTCGAGCTTTGTAGACGGTTACATTACCATCAGCGTTAGTCTTCTTCTTGAAGATCCATTTATTCTCGATGGCTTGCCGATCATCGGGCAAGTCAACAAAAGTCCATAATTTGTTCTCATACATGGATCCCATCTCAGATTTCATTGCCTCAAGCCATTTTGCGGAATCTGGGCTCATCATCGCTTCCTCATAGTTCGTAGGTTTGCCATGATCAAGTAACATGACTTCCAGAATAGGATTACCGTACCACTCGGGTGCGGATCTTACTCTGGTAGACCTACATGGTTCGGTAGTAACTTGATCTGAAGTTTCATGATCAATATCATTAGCTTCCTCACTGATTGGTGTAGTTGTCACAGGAACCGGTTCTTGTGATGAACTACTTTCCAATAAGGGAGCAGGTACAGTTACCTCATCAAGTTCTACTTTCCTCCCACTCACTTCTTTTGAGAGAAACTCCTTCTCTAGAAAGGATCCGAATTTAGCAACAAAAATCTTGCCCTCAGATCTGTGATAGAAGGTGTACCCAATAGTCTCTTTTGGGTATCCTATGAAGACACATTTCTCCGATTTGGGTTCGAGCTTATCTGGTTGAAGTTTCTTTACATAAGCGTTGCAGCCCCAAACTTTAAGAAACCACAACTTTGGTTTCTTGCCAAACCATAGTTCATAAGGCGTCGTCTCAACGGATTTTGATGGTGCCCGATTTAACGTGAATGCGGCCGTCTCTAAAGCATAACCCCAAAACGATAGCGGTAAATCAGTAAGAGACATCATAGATCGCACCATATCTAGTAAAGTACGATTACGACGTTCGGACACACCATTTTGTTGTGGTGTTCCGGGTGGCGTGAGTTGCGAAACTATTCCGCATTGCTTCAAATGTAAACCAAACTCGTAACTCAAATATTCTCCTCCACGATCAGATCGTAGAAATTTTTTTTTCGTGTTACGATGATTTTCCAATTCACTCTGAAATTCTTTGAACTTTTCAAATGTTTCAGACTTGTGTTTCATCAAGTAGATATACCCATATCTGCTCAAATCATCTGTGAAGGTGAGAAAATAACGATACCCGCCGCGAGCCTCAATATTCATTGGACCACATACATCAGTATGTATGATTGCCAACAAATCAGTTGCTCTCTCCATAGTTTTGGAGAACGGCGTTTTAGTCATCTTGCCCATGAGGCACGGTTTGCAAGTACCAAGTGATTCATAATCAAGTGATTCCAGAAGTCCATCAGTATGGAGTTTCCTCATGCGCTTTACACCAATATGACCCAAACGGCAGTGCCACAAATATGTTGCACTATCATTATCAACTCTGCATCTTTTGGCTTCAACATTATGAATATGTGTATCACTACTATCGAGATTTCATAAAAATAGACCACTCTTCAAGGGTGCATGACCATAAAAGATATTACTCATATAAATAGAACAACCATTATTCTCTGATTTAAATGAATAACCGTCTCACATCAAACAAGATCCAGATATAATGTTCATGCTTAACGCTGGCACCAAATAACAATTATTCAGGTCTAAAACTAATCTCCATGGTAGATGTAGAGGTAG
The DNA here is from genome assembly GCA_963921465.1 of Triticum timopheevii. Lineage (NCBI taxonomy): Eukaryota > Viridiplantae > Streptophyta > Magnoliopsida > Poales > Poaceae > Triticum > Triticum timopheevii. The sequence continues at coordinate 268,291,252 of OY997266.1, forward strand.
CGTGCCGACCGCGATCACATCGACTTTGGAACCATTTCCCATGCGCATCGTCACCTCGTCCTTAGCCCATCTTCGCTTAATCCGTAGTCCCTGTTTCGAGTTGCAAATATTAGCAAGAGAACCAGTATCAAATACCCAGGTGCTACTGCGAGCATTAGTAAGGTAGACATCAATAACATGTATATCACATATACCTTTGTTCGCTTTGCCATCCTTCTTATCCGCCAAATACTTGGGGCAGTTCCGCTTCCAGTGTCCAGTCTGCTTGCAGTAGAAGCACTCAGTCTCAGGCTTTGGTCTAGACTTGGGTTTCTTCTCTTGAGCAGCAACTTGTTTGCTGTGCTTCTTGAAGTTACCCTTCTTCTTCCCTTTGCCCTTTTTCTTGAAACTGATGGTCTTATTGACCATCAACACTTGGTGCTCCTTCTTGATTTCTACCTCTGCAGCTTTTAGCATTGCGAAGAGCTCGGGAATAGTCTTGTCCATCCCTTGCATATTATAGTTCATCACGAAGCTCTTGTAGCTTGGTGGAAGTGATTGAAGAATTCTGTCAATGACACTATCATCAGGAAGATTAACTCCTAGTTGAATCAAGTGATTATTATACCTAGACATTTTGAGTATATGCTCACTGACAGAACTATTCTCCTCCATCTTACATCTATAGAACTTATTGGAGACTTCATATCTCTCAATCCGGGCATTTGCTTGAAATATTAACTTCAACTCCTAGAATATCTTATATGCTCCATGACGTTCAAAACATCGTTGAAGACCCGGTTCCAAGCCGTAAAGCATGGCACACTGAACTATCGAGTAGTCATCATCTTTGCTCTGCTAGACGTTCTTAACGTCGTCAGTTGCATCTGCAGCAGGCCTGGCACCCAGTGGTGCTTCCAGGACGTAATTCTTCTGTGCAACAATGAGGATAATCCTCAAGTTACGAACCCAGTCCATGTAATTGCTACCATCATCTTTCAACTTAGCTCTCTCAAGGAACGCATTAAAATTCAATGGAACAATAGCACGAGCCATCTATCTACAACAAACATAGACAAGCAAAATACTATCAGGTACTAAGTTCATGATAAATTTAAGTTCAATTAATCATATTACTTAAGAACTCCCACTTAGACAGACATCTCTCTAGTCATCTAAGTGATCACGTGATCCAAATCAACTAAACCATGTCCGATCATCACGTGAGATGGAGTAGTTTCAATGGTGAACATCACTATGTTTATCATATCTACTATATGATTCACGTTCGACCTTTCGGTCTCCGTGTTCCGAGGCCATATCTGTATATGCTAGGCTCATCAAGTTTAACCTGAGTATTCCGCGTGTGCAACTGTTTTGCACCCGTTGTATTTGAACGTAGAGCCTATCACACCCGATCATCACGTGGTGTCTCAGCACGAAGAACTTTCGCAACGGTGCATACTCAGAGAGAACACTTCTTGATAATTAGTGAGAGATCAGCTTAAAATGCTAGCGTCAATCAAAGCAAGATAAGATGCAAAAGGATAAACATCACATGCAATTAATATAAGTGATATGATATGGCTATCATCATCTTGTGCTTGTGATCTCCATCTCCGAAGCACCGTCGTGATCACCATCGTCACCGGCATGACACCTTTGATCTCCATCGTAGCATCATTGTCGTTACGCCATCTATTGCCTCTACGACTATCGCTACCGCTTAGTGATAAAGTAAATCAATTACAGGGCGTTTGCATTTCATACAATAAAGCGACAACCATATAGCTCGTGCCAGTTGCTGATAACTCGGTTACAAAACATGATCATCTCATACTATAAAATATAGCATCACGTCTTGACCATATCACATCACAACATGCCCTGCAAAAACAAGTTAGACGTCCTCTACTTTGTTGTTGCAAATTTTTACATGGCTGCTACGGGCTGAGCAAGAACCGTTCTTACGTACGCATCAAAACCACAACTATAGTTCGTCAAGTTAGTGTTGTTTTATCCCCACACTCGGTTCAACTAAAGTTGGAGAAACAGACACCTGTCAGCCACCTGTGTGCAAAGCACGTCGGTAGAACCAGTCTCGCGTAAGCGTACGTGTAATGTCGGTCCGGGCCGCTTCATCCAACAATACCGCCGAACCAAAGTATGACATGCTGGTAAGCAGTATGACTTGTATCGCCCACAACTCACTTGTGTTCTACTCGTGCATATAACATCTACGCATAAAACCAGGCTCGGATGCCACTGTTAGGGAATGTAGTAATTTCAAAAAAATTCCTACGCACACGCAAGATCATAGTGATGCATAGCAACGAGAGGGCAGAGTATTGTCCACGTACCCTCGTAGACCGAAAGCGGAAGCATTCGAACAACACGGTTGATGTAGTCATACGTCTTCATGGCCCGACCGATCAAGCACCGAAACTACGGCACCTCCGACTTCTAGCACACGTTTAGCTCGATGACGATCCCCGGACTCCGATCCAGTAGAATGTTGGGGAAGTGTTCCGTCAGCACGACGGTGTGGTGACGATCTTGGTGTTCTACCGTCGCAGGGCTTCGCCTAAGCACCGCTATAATATTATCGAGGACTATGGTGGAGGGGGGCACCGCACACAGCTAAGAGATCAAGAGATCAATTGTTGTGCCTAGAGGTGCCCGCTGCCCCCGTATATAAAGGAGCCAAGGGGGAGGGGGCGGCCGGCCAAGGAGGGGCACGCTAACGGGAGTCTTACTCCAACCGGGAGTAGGACTCCCTTCTTTCCTAGTTGGAATATGAGAAGGGGGAAGGAAGAGGGAGAGAGGAAGGAAAGGGGGGCGCCACCCCCCTCTCCTTGTCCTATTCGGACTAGGGGGGAGGGCGTGTGGCCCAGCCCTTGCCTCCTCTCCTCCTCTCCACTAGGGCCCATGTAGGCCCATTAAGCCCCCGGGGGGTTCCGGTAACCTCTCGGTACTCCGGTAAAATCCCGATTTCACCCGGAACACTTCCGACATCCAAATATAGGCTTCCAATATATCAATCTTCATGTATCGACCATTTAGAGACTCCTCGTCATGTCCATAATCTCATCCAGGACTCCGAACAAACTTCGGTACATCAAAACTCATAAACTCATAATGAAACTTTCATCGAAACCTTAAGCGTGCGGACCCTACGGGTTCAAGAACTAGGTAGACATGACCTAGAACTGTTTCCGGTCAATAACCAATAGCGGAACCTGGATGCTCATATTGGCTCTTACATATTCTAGGAAGATCTTTATCGGTCAAACCGCACAACAACATACGTTGTTCCCTTTGTCATCGGTATGTTACTTGCCCGAGATTCGATCGTTGGTATCTCAATACCTAGTTCAATATCGTTACCGGCAAGTCTCTTTACTCGTTATGTAATGCATCATTCCGTAACTAACTCATTAGCTACACTGTGTGCAAGGCTTATATTGATGTGCATTACCGAGAGGGCCCAGAGATACCTCTCCGACAATCGGAGTGACAAAACCTAATCTCGAAATATGCCAACTCAACATGTACCTTTGGAAACACTTGTAGAGCTCCTTTATAATCACCCAGTTACGTTGTGATGTTTGGTAGCACACAAAGTGTTCCTCCGGTAAACGGGAGTTGCATAATCTCATAGTTATAGGAACTTGTATAAGTCATGAACAAAGCAATAGCAACATACTAAACGATCAAGTGTTAAGCTAACGGAATGGGTCAAGTCAATCACATCATTCTCCTAATGTTGTGATCCCGTTAATCAAATGACAACACATGTCTATGGTTAGGAAACATAACCATCTTTGATTAATGAGTTAGTCAAGTAGAGGCATACTAGTGACATTAAGTTTGTCTATGTATTCACACATGTATTATGTTTCCGGTTAATACAATTATAGCATGAATAATAAAAATTTACCATGATATGAGGAGATAAATAATAACTTTATTATTGCCTCTAGGGCATATTTCCTTCACAGCCACCCTCAACGGCCACTATGGTGATAACCTCTTCGACGCACTGGTGGCCCTGCGACTGCCCGCCGTCGCGCTGGAGAATGTCCATCTCGAGATCGCGCTCGCCGCGCAGCGCCTGGCGCAGCAAGACACCACTACTAGGGAAAACCTTATATACAGAAATTTAGCAACAGCGCGGGTCAAAAAAGGGCGCTAGTGCTAGATAGCAGTAGCGATTGTAGGAAAACCGCGCTACAGATATAACCTTAGCAGTAGCGCGTGTAGTGGCAAAAGCGCTACTACTAATATTCCCATTGCTAGAATGATAGGCTACACATAGCAGTAGCGGGCTTGGAGGAAACGCGCTACCGCTACGTCATAAGTAGCAGCACGTTTCCTAAGAAGAGCGCTACTACTAACGGAAATAAAATAAGATGAAAAACAAATAGAAAAGTAAATAAAAATGAAAGAAATAGAAAAAAAGAAAGGAAAAAAATTAAATGTAAAGCAAAATAAATGAAAAAGCGAAAAAACGGAGGAAGGCATAGCAGCAGCGTGTATTTGTAAGAGGCGCCATAGCTAACGTAGCTGCAGCGCGTGTCCTAGAACCCCGCTATAGAAACAGAAAAGGAAATTAAAAAATGGAAGAAAATTACATAGCTATAGCAGCAGCGCGTTTTGCAAAAACTGCTATAGCTATCTTAGCTATAGCACGTTTTACGAAACGCGCTACCGCTATGTTTGACTTAACCAAAAAACCGTTTCCCCCCGGCCACCACTTCTCCCCCAAATCCCTCAACCCACCCCGCGCGCCGCCGTCTCCCTGATTCGCCATAGCCCCACTTCGCCGCCGTCTCCTCCCGACGTCGACGCCACCAGAGCCGTGCGCCGTCGACGCCATCGGAGCCGCCCCCAACGCCACGGAGCCGCACGGCCTCGTCAACGCCACCGGAGCCGCCGTCGAGGCCACCGGATCCTTCCTCGCCACAACTGCCTCCCTCGCCGTCACCGGAGACGCCCCTGCCTCCCTCGCCATCACCGGAGACGCCCCTGCCTCCCTCGCCACCACTGCCTCCGTCGCCACCACCGGAGCCATCCTCTGTAAGCCCCCACCCCTCCTCTCTCTCTAATGCATAGGTTAGCTAGTTTAATTAGGTTAATTATCTAGGTTAGGGAAAAACTTTAGTTAGGGCTTTGACAGAGAAGTAGTTAGGTTAACTAGTTTAATTAGGTTAATTATCTAGGTTAGTGCAAAAATTTAGTTAGGGCTTTGACAGAGAACTAGTCAGGTTAACTAGTTTAATTTGGTTAATTAGTGAAAAAATTTATTTTGGGCTTTGACAGAGAACTAGCTGCGTTAACTAGTTTAATTAGGGTTAATTATCTAGGTAAACTAGATTAACTAACTAGGTTAAATAGGTAGGTTAATTAGGTTCGTTGGATTAACAATCTAGGTTAAGTAGGTTGGCTAGGTTGGAGGAAAATTTTATTTTAGAGCATTAGGTCAGAAGGGTTAGAGAAATGGAGTTCCTTTGCAATTTAATTGGGTTCTGTCGTAGGCAGAGAAGGGTTAGAGATAATAATGTGTGTTTGTGTGAGAGAGAGGAATAGCTAGATCAACATAATTTGGGTTCTGTCCTAGGCAGAGAAGTTTTTAGTGAGGTCATTTTGCCAAGGTTTTTGATTTTTGAAAAGACCACTATTTTTCAAGGAAAAGAATTTAGGCCCAAGTGGCTTTTCATTGAAGTTGTTCGATTGTGCCCAAGTGGCTTTGTTGTTTCCAGGGAATGATGCTGAGTGACCTATGTTTTGCCAGAATATTGATTCATTTCTGTTCCGGCAAATTTCAGGTTCTCGATTCGTCCACTTTTTAGCAAAGGTCATGCCGAAATTTTCCGTGAATTTCGGCATGACTTGTGCTACAAACTAGGACATATCGAGTGCCCGGGATTTGCTGCACCAGGAAGGAGTCAACATTCCTACTAAACAATAGTCCTTTTTTATGTCATTATTCATTTTATTAGGTCTAGAATTAATTGACTAGATTTAATCATAGGAAACATGGCTAGCAACGATGAAGGACAGGGTTCTGGTGATTGCGACGATGTCTACCGGGCGGCAGTCAAATTTTTTAGCCTTACCGACGATCAACTGATGTTGTTGCTGGGCCCACCCGTGGCATCGGGGACTGAGACCTACACGCAGACCGGTGCTGAGACTGAGACCGGCGCTGAGATTCAGACCGGCATCGAGACCGGCACTGAGACCGGCGCTGAGACTGATGCTGCCTCAGGGAGTGGAGCCGATGTAGAATCGAAAGCAAAGAGGCAACGGGTTCCTAACAAACTCAGGACTACTAGACTGGTGGTCACGGAGGTGGACGACAGCAATTTTGAGCCAAAGGCGCCCGAGGAAGCACGCGCGTGCTACGGCAATCAAATAGGCTGCATCCTACGGACAACCGCCACCATCAATGATGAGAAACTAAAGAAGATAGAAAATATGAGGAGCTCCCTCCTAGAGAAGCTTGACTAGATATTCTTGTTCCCGGGCCGGAATGAGAAGGATTATGAAGATCCAGACGAGGACACGGCAATGAAGAAGATAAACAAACACGCCATGACAAAGTTTAGCGACGCGTTGGCCGCCTGGAAAAATCGAGTGAAAGCAAAGATCAACAATGGGGAACCCTACTCCAAGATTGTAAAGGATAATCCGACAATCACGGAAGAGCAGTTTCAAATATTCAAGGAGGCTTGCGAGGCCGAAGCTGCCAAAAAAGTCTAAGTACATGAAGGGGCTTTAAAAGAGGAACATTGGGAGCCACCACCTCGGAAGCCGTGGTTACGGCGGAAAGAGGTCCAAATGGGCCAAGGAGGACGCAGAAGCCGCGAGTCTGGGCATCCTAGACCCCTTGGCGGATTTCACCGCCCCGCAGGAGCGTGACGTCCTGAGGGCCCGGCACCATTGGGACCCAGTGAAGAAGGTTTATGAGACAACACCGGTCATTACGGAGTTCATTCGACTGCACACATTAGTCATATTTGTAAACGATCCTTGTGCCTTTTGCAGAGAGAGCAGCACCGATTGCGGCCGAAAGTGACTCGCCGTCTGAGGCATTGGCGAGGCCCAAGTGGGACACTCCATTCAACCGGCCGTTGAACATATTGAAACAACAACCGGTGGATACTCGACCGTTGTATGGACGCGTGCACGGTGTCGGAGATGGCGCCACGTGGAAGAAGTACTACCGTGAGACCACGGAGGAGAGAAAGGAAAGACGGAGGTTAACAGAAGAAAACATCGACAAGAAGGTTGAGATTGCGGTTGAGAAGAAATCATCTCAGACAGTCGCAACAGCGGTAGCTGCCGCAAAATAGGCGATTGCAGATATATCTACTTCCTTGGTGACGGGCGTTTACACTTGGACAAGGCAAAATCCAGAAAAAATACAGAGGACTTTCCCCTTGCTGACTTCTTGGGAGCACCTGCTCCCGCACTGGCTCCCGTACCTGCTCCTGCACCGGCTCCCGCAACTGCTCCCGCATCGGCTCCCGCACCGGACGTGCTCGGTGGTGCCTCCTCTTTGGCTGAGCTCGACGCCCTCATGGTATCTGTCACACCGGCCCCCTTCAATATAAATGTATAATCTCCCGTTTTCGTTGCCTTTCGGATGTCTCACGTTGTAGACTTTTCTTTGCAGGCCGACGAAACCCGGTGCACCATATTGTTCACCATCGGCGAACAGAAGGTGGACGTGGGGAAGGCGACGATAATGGAGCCGAAGGAACCATTGTTCCACAGTCCGCCGATCCCCCCGAACGTCTTCAAGGTTTCCGTGGCCAGTGTCAAACTGGGCCACGAGAATTTGCCTCCTCTAATACTAGTGGGGGATGACGACGAGACCCCGCGGCGGCTTGGTGATTGTTGCAATGGGTGGGTCCTGTTGTGGCCAAAGAGTCTGCTTCGTCTGGAGGCGGCCGGGAGCACACCCACGAGCACGCAGCCTCAGCAAGGTATGAACATCAACACCCCACCTACCCAATTAGCGTCGGGTGTCGGGTTGGGTGATAGCGGACGGGGTAAGCAGGTGGCTCCATTAGTCGCTGATGACGTCGCCATGGATGAGGATGAGGATGACGATGGCGCTGAACAGTATGTCTATACTGGCGCCTCCTCAGGGTTTGAGCGTCATGAGTCGGTGCCTAAATTACCGTCTCAACATATTATTGACGACCTTCCGGTAGTAAAGAAGTCTAGGAAGAGAGCGCGGAAAGGCAAAAAAGCTGATTCTATGATCCAGCCGCCTCAGCAGCCTCGGCTTCAGGACCGTGTAGATATCCCCGATGCGGATAAATGGCATAGCCCCGGTCAACCAATCCTAGTTGAAACAGCGCTACGGGCCAGATTTGGCGATCTAAGGAGACTTCATGACGATGTGCTGCGGGTAGAGAAAGGCCTCATCGCCTCGAAAGATCCAGGATACCCACTCTACGTGGTTAACGTTCCGCAGCAAATGTCGTACGTCGACAGCTTCCCCGCGGATAAGTTCTTCCTCCGATTCGATTACATATTCAACATGTTTCACGTGAAGAAGCTGGATTTTATGTTTGTTCGCCTTTATGCCTTGCACACGAACTACATCATTGGGGTTGAGCAGATTCGTCATATCTGCATCGCTGACCCGTACTACATGCACGAGGGCTTCTTGGGAGTCTGTGCAGAGCACCATGAATACGCGAGGGATTACATCGTCAGTTCCATGCTCGCCAATAAGGACAAGGAGGCGATTCTCGTGCCTTATCATCCCGTGTAAGTCATCCACGCTGCTATCCTTCTTCCTTCAATTTCTATAATTCATTTGCACGGTGGAGGCTAATTAATTTGAGGTGTACTTATTTTGCGCAGCGGCGGGTGCGCCGTTCTCATCATCCTCTACCCCCGATTCTCCCACGCTCTTTACTTGGACTCATCGAAGAACACTCACAAAAAGGATTACACCCACATCAAAGATGTTCTCGGCAGTGCTATGTTTTACTACCAAGCAAGGGGTGGAGAGGTTAGGGACAAGAAGAGAAGGGGCGGCAGGGCCGCCTTCAGCCATAAGACTGACTTCTGCTGCATCCAGCAACCGGATGATTCTCTTAATGATGGATTCTATGTCCTACACCACATGCTGGAGTACAGACGGGATCACCAGAACCTTCACATGTCACCTAGATCTGGTGATGCCCATATTCTGCAATGGGCAAAGGGCATAGGAGATATCGAGGATCATCGACTTCGAGCTGAGTTCTATAACATCCAACGCGAACTTGCCCAAATCATCATGAATGAGGTCGTCGGAAAAACAGGGATGTTCTACGCAGAAGGACATATGTTGCGGGAAGACGTCCGAACATGGATAGCCTCTCAGCGTCTCGACATGAAGCCTTTCACTAAGCTCGAGGACTATCTCCCTGACATGGATGGATGGCACGACATGATGGAGGGATTGTCGATATATGACAATGTGTCCGTTTAGTCCATACTTTCTTTTATGACAAAACTTTGAGTTATGCATGGTGAAACTTTATTTGTGATGTAATTAAACCGTCCTCCTCCTCGACTGGCAAAAATCACTCTAGTTAGGGCATTTTGGGTACGATGAACTTTGTTATTTATGCTTATGATATGTTGTTTCTATTTTTTCCAAGTCTGTCTCTTTCTGTTGCTCAACTATATATGTTGCATATCATCGACTCATGTGACGATGCAGGTGCATAGATCATAGATGGCGAAGAAGTGCTACGCCAGGAGTATATATACGATAAGTGGCCGGAATGTCAGGCCCAAGTGTACCGGTTTTCTGTTTCCGAGCAGCAGGCAGTAGTTAGTTTAGGTTCACGCTAATGCGAGAGGAGGATACGAACTCATGTACTCAAAGTGATAGCTATTCTCGCGTATATCATTGTTTAGATGGACGACGATGTATTTGCAAGTAATCGAGACTTGTATCACTATTTTCGAGATTGATGACAAGAGACCACTTTGTGTTGGATGATGATTATGATGATGACATGATTTGATGAGACTAATTGTATGTATATGCTATGATTACTTTGTATGTGGATGATATGCTAAAGATTATTGTATAAAGCCTATTCAAATACAAAACAAATAAAAAACAAATATGCAGGAAAAAACCCTAATAAAACTAGTAGTAGCGAGGGGGGGGGGGATTTAGCAGTAGCGCCGCCTTACCAGTAGCGCTTCCCTGTAAACAACGCTGCAGATAATATCAGTAGCGCCCTTTTCTAAAGAGCGCTACATCTATTCATGTGTAGCAGTAGCGTTGGTCAACAGGCGCTACTGCTATACGTTAGCTGTAGTGCCTTATTAGTAGCACCGGTACCCGCACTACTGAGATGGCCAAAACCCGCGCTGCTGCTAGGCTTTTCCCTAGTAGTGCACCATCGACATAATCACTCCCGTCTACGCGCAAATCGTCCACAAGGACTACTACATGCAAGAGGAGGACGATAGGACGCTGGCCTTCTTGGACCGCAGGGCAACCTTGGACGACACTGTTCAGAAGCACGTTGAGCTCGCCGCCAACGCCGCTGCTCCTCACACGTCGGTTGGTGACCAGGCGCACTAGGGCGTGAGGATGTCGTTGATGGATCCGTATGTATTTTTATCTTTCTGTCAAATCCATGTAGTAGTATACGATACTACGGTAATTATCTTACCTTTCGCATCAACTTCATAATTTTTGTACGTACTCCATGCATGAACGGCGCCAGAACCAAACTTCTCATTACTCTAGGAAAAATCGTTATTTTCTATCTATCGATCGCGCCATGGAGCAGAACCAAATTTTACAAGTTACGAGTTCAAAAGGAAAAGCCTGCCGTGTTCGCGTCGCACCCCCACACAGTTGGTCCGACACGCCGCTCAAGCGGGAATGCGTGCGGTGTTGCATTTTCACTTACAAGTGGGACCATAGTTGAGCAAACAGACTATCGGCAAACCCCCACCCCGCCCACCGCATGATGGCTGAGAAAACAGGAGGGAGAAGAGATGGCAGTAGCACGGACTCCAGGAAAATTGGTGTCGGATGGGACTCGTGTGGGTGGTGTGTGCCGTACTGCTAGACGTGAATGCTAGTTATGGCCCATGCCACCCCACTATATCGAGCCTATATCGAGGTATGTAGAACAAATTTCCTGTAGTCCGTGCTCAACCCTCCTCGATATCTCTTCTCAGCCAGCCAGCGGACGCGCGGAGCCCATCGTCTGTTTGCTCACATGCGGTCCCACATGTCAGTGAAAACTCAAGCGGACCCACTGAACCTGCACATCTTTCACCTCGACGTGCTGGTGATGAAAAACAAATCCAAGAAAGATCTTCGGTGGCCGCTTTTGGAGTTAATCAAGAGTAGTAGGATTCTATTTACAGTTTAACCCAAGATGCACATCTCGTGGCTTCAACTACCACTCTATTTTCTTTCATGACACGACCTGGATGCTGGATGTCCCACGTGTCGGCAAAAGGAGGAAGAACCCGACCAAATCTTCGGTTGTGCTCTCGGATTAGACTAGTTGTGCTAACTTAAAATTTTTATTGTGTACTCCCTCCATTCCAAAATACTTGACTTCCATTTGTCCAAAAATGATGCACCTATATACTAAAACATGTCTAGATACATATATATTTTGATAAATAGAAGGCATGTATTGTGCAAGGGAGGGAGTAGAATGGATGCAAGTTTTTGTATTGGTAAGAAGAGTACATCCATATATTGATAGAGCGCAATTTAGTAGATGTTCTATCACTTTTAGCAAGCACAGAGGCTATAGATGAGATTAGTGCACTTGTTGATACTCCTACTTGGTATGCGTGTTGCTGCTTAGATGCAGAGAAAAACGGACCGGAGGGAGTACTAGAATAGAGGCTGGACATGAGACTAGATGCGAGGAAGGAACGTCTACTTCTTTACACTCGAACAAGAAAGAAGCACACAAGATCGAGCCTCCGCAGATCAACAATGAATGCATCGGGAAGGCACTAATCCAACTTACAGAAGTAGTAAAATGTATTCTTGTGGTTCTTGTTTTCTTTGGTCTTGCTTTTCTAGTCAAAATTATCATTGGAGTTCGTGCAAAATGGAGGTCCGTTTGGGGTCGTGCCTTGCAGTTGGCCTTACAAGTGGGACCGCAGTTAAGGACACCAACTATCGGCAAACCCCCACCTCGCCCGCCGCGCGATGGCTGAGTTAGAGAAACCATGAGGTTGAAGAGATTCCTCTAGCACGGACTCCAAGAAATATGGTGTCAGATGGAAGTCGTGCTGGTGGCGTGTGCCGTACTCCTGGACGTGAATGCTTGTTCTGGCCCATGCCACCCTACTACTCCTACTACTTACTACTATATAGTACTACTAGTATCGAGGATTCGAGGTGCTGGTCACGTAGTACAATATGGCTACAGTAAAAACACCCGCACGACGCGCGAAGCATGTGAAGCTAGTACAAATAGTGTACTACTATTGTTGATTGGCCTCATCCGATAACCTATTGCAATGCACGCACAATTATGTATTCGAAAAATATTTTTTTGCCTCGTCGCACCACTCACTCACAGAAGCAACTCAAAAGCCATTCATAAATTTGGTAAGTTTATCACAGGCATATCATTTTAGTACATACAACAGGTCATCAACCCACATCGACAACGAGGATACATTATAAATACTAAAGTTTTCACCACACAACAAATAACAAGCAATGAAATGAACTTCAAATCAGCCATTCCTCGGCGTTGGAAACGCTTGCTTTGAACCACAAGTGATTCTCTGGGACGGTCCATCCATTGTCGATCTGGAGACCAACGCAGGACTGATCATCCAGGCTGAAGCGGCCTACTATCAGTACCAGGGTAGGGAACCACCCAAATGTCCGAGGTATAGACACAGTTGCTTCTCATAAATGGTAGTAACGTTGTGTCAACAGCAGTTGGATCGCCTTTCACCATCATTGGATAGTTTTGTCCAACGAAGTGCGAGTTTTCTCCAAGACTATCAATTCTGTAATAGGGAGAAGGAGTTGGCGCTAGCACACTAGTATCCATCCCGAATACCATGCAACGGGTGTTGGAATAGGTCCGGAGAGTGCGACCATGGGAGACTACACCTGCTTCCTTAGCAGTAACATCATCAGTGGGCTGTATACACACGAGAAGAGGTGATCCATCGGGATTAGTTGCTAGGCGCCAAATAGTATATGGGCGCTGCTCCTCCTCATGCTCGTGATCATCACCATCGTCATCTCCCCCTTGGTTATAAAAATCTTCAAGTATAGGTGGTGGAATGTTCACAGGACCTTGGAAACACAAGAAGAAGGTTAATTAGTAAGGCTGGCCATAGTGGGGGTAACATAAGTAGTATCATGCACTTGGGACTCGCAAACATGCTTATGTGGCAGGCAATTAAGGAAGAGAGAGATGGTTATAGTAACATAGGTAGATACCGTATCATAATAAATGTGATGCTACTATGTGTCATGCATGGCACTAATTAAGACCACCTATGATACTAATCTAAGATACTATGCACTATAGAGGTAGTAACATAAACTAGTAACATATGCATGTTACTGATAACCCACAAGTGTAGGGGATCGCAACAGCTTTCGAGGGTAAAGTATTCAACCCAGATTTATTGATTCGACACAAGGGGAGCCAAAGAATATTATTGAGTATTAGCAGTTGAGTTGTCAATTCAACCACACCTGGATAACTTAGTATCTGCAGCAAAGTATTTAGTAGCAAAAGTGGTATGATAATAAAGGTAGCGGTAGCAAAAGTAAAGATAAATGTTTTTGGGTTTTTGTAGTAGTTGTAACAGTAGCATCGGAAAAGTAAATAAGCGAAGAACAATATATGAAAAGCTCGTAGGCAATGGATCAGTGATGGATAGTTATACCGGATGCGATTCCTCATGTAATAGCTATAACATAGGGTGATATAGAACTAGCTCCAGTTCATCAATGTAATGTAGGCATGTATTCCGTAAATAGTCATACGTGCTTATGGAAAAGAACTTGCATGACATCTTTTGTCCTACCCTCCTGTTGCAGCGGGGTCCTTACGAAACTTAAGGGATATTAAGGCCTCCTTTTAATAGAGAACCGGAACAAAGCATTAGCACATAGTGAATACATGAACTCCTCAAACTACGGTCATCACCGAGAAGTATCCCGATTATTGTCACTTCGGGGTTGTCGGATCATAACACATAATAGGTGACTATAGACTTGCAAGATAGGATCAAGAACACACATATATTCATGAAAACATAATAGGTTCAGATCTGAAATCATGGCACTCAGGCCCTAGTGACAAGCATTAAGAATAGAAAAGTCATAGCAACATCAATCTCAAAACATAGTGGATACTAGGGATCAAACCCTAACAAAACTAACTTGATTACATGGTAAATCTCATCCAACCCATCACCGTCCAGCAAGCCTACGATGGGATTACTCACGCACGGCGGTGAGCATCATGAAATTGGTGATGGAGGATGGTTGATGATGACGACGGCGACGAATCACCCTCTCCGGAGCCCTGAACAGACTCCAGATCAGCCCTCCCGAGAGAGATTAGGGCTTGGCAGCAGCTCCGTGTCGTAAAACACGATGAAACTTTCTCCTTGATTTTTTTCCCCGAACGTGAATATATGGAGTTGGAGTTGACGTCGGTGGAGGTCCAGGGGGCCCACGAGATAGGAGGCCGCGCCCTAGGGGGGGGGGCATGTCTCGTGAACAGCCTGTGGGCCCCCTGGCATTGATTCTTTTGCCAAAAATTCTTATTAATTCCAGAAAGTGCCTCCGTGGATTTCTAGGACATTCCGAGAACTTTTCTTCTCTACACATAAAACAACATCATGGCAGTTCTGCTGAAAACAACGTCAGTCCGGGTTAGTTTCAATCAAATCATGCAAGTTAGAGTCCAAAACAAGGGCAAAAGTGTTTGGAAAAGTAGATACGTTGCAGACGTATCAACTCCCCCAAGCTTAAACCTTTGTTTGTCCTCAAGCAATTCAGTTGATAAACTGAAAGTGATAAAGAAAAACTTTTACAAACTCTGTTTGCTCTTGTTGTTGTAAACATGAAAAGTCAGCATTCAAGTTTCAGCAAATATTACGAACTAACCATACTCACAATAACACATAGCTCTCACAATTACTCATATCAACAGCATAATCAGCTAGCGAGGCATAATAATGAAACTCGGATGACAATACTTTCTCAAAATAATCATAACATGATATAACAAAATGGTATCTCGCTAGCCCTTTCTGAGACCGCAAAACATAAATGCAGAGCACCTTTAAATATCAAGGACTGACTAAACATTGTAATTCATGGTAAAAGAGATCCAGTCATTCCTTGATATTTACCATGAATCAATAATAATGAATGCAAATGACAATGTGCTCTCCAGCGGGTGCTTTTAATAAGAAGGGTGATGACTCAACATAAAAGTAAATAGATAGGCCCTTCGCAGAGGGAAGCATGGATTTGTAGAGGTGCCAGAGCTCGATTTTAAAATAGATATTGAATAACATTTTGAGCGGCATACTTTCGCTGTCAACGCTGTCGGCGTTCTAGGAACGGGGGTACCCAGACTTGCCTGCCTGCGGCCAGCGGCGTGGCTCAAGGAGTTGCCTAGTACGGCCCATCTTCATCATCACATGCTCAAGACCCTCGCGAAGGGCCAAGCCTCGCGGGGCGGACGATAGGAGGCTTCCTCAGGCACGGCCTCGTCAGGCTGGCTCGCGAGGAGGCGGAGAGATCAAGGCGGGGTACCTCACGAGGTGCCCGTGACACAAGCCACGACGCCTAAGGCTAGGCAGGCGCCGGCGTGCGCAGAGTCCTTGTTTCCTCTTTGGTGCAAAGGGGGCAAGCGCAGGCAAGGGTATCA
This sequence comes from Triticum timopheevii, assembly GCA_963921465.1. Classification (NCBI taxonomy): domain Eukaryota; kingdom Viridiplantae; phylum Streptophyta; class Magnoliopsida; order Poales; family Poaceae; genus Triticum; species Triticum timopheevii. Next base: position 268,307,175 of record OY997266.1, read on the forward strand.
AGCAAAGGTAACCATTTCGGTGCAACAAGACCAAGACCAGCAGGACGGCAGAATGGAGGTCATCGTGGAGCCCAAGCCGGCGTCATCGTCAGGGTCTTTGGCAGGCGAGGACAACCTTTAGTCAGGATAAGTGCACTATATGTTCCCCTTTAAAATGGCCAATTGTTGGCGCCCTTCCCGCTCAATATTTGGGAAGAGGCCCGGGGCCTTCGCCTATAAATAGGACTAGCCACCCACAGGGTAGAGGCATCGAAAGAACAGGGTAGAGGCATCGAAAGAACAAGGATAGAAATACACACACAGAGAGAGAGAGAGGCGACTGAACTCCCCCTAGCAGTTCATCGCACCAGCCAAGAACAGACCCTCGCGAGGCTGTTCTTCCATTGTACTGTTCCTCATCAGCCCCTGAGGTAATCCACACACCACAAACTGGAGTAGGGCATTACACCACAATGGTGGCCTGAACCAGTATAAATCTCGTGTCCCTTGTGTTGTTCTTCGTGTGGTTTTAGATCCTGGCGAGGCGGTGAGACATGGGTAGGCAGGAGGTGTGATCTCTGCATGCACCCCAGTGTTCGAACCTTAAGGGTCTGTCGGAACCCGAAATCCCACATTTGGCGCGCCAGGTAGGGGTGCGCCGGAGCTTTCCCTTCCACGAACCTGCTCTCCGTCAACACCGTGGTTCGCCCTCATGATGGGCAATGCGCCGCCCGCTCCGGTTGCCGGCGCCAGCATGGGGGCCGGGGGGCTCCGAGCCTTGGCGCCCGCCTTGCGGCAGGTGCAATGGCCAAACAAGTTCAAGCCGAAGATGCCACCGCGCTACAACGGCGCGGCCAATCCGTTGGCTTTCCTGCTGGCCTACGAGGAGGCTGTCCTCGAGGCCGGGGGCGACGACAGGGTCATGGCCAACTGGTTTCCCATGGCCCTCACTGATGTCCCGCGCATGTGGCTGCTCCACCTGCCACGGCTTCCGTGGCCTCCTGGGGAGAGCTGTGCGGCCTCTTCCTCGCCCAGTACGCTGCACCAACGCACCCAGTCGTCGCAGCTCTCCTAGGCGGCTCGCAGGCACCACCTTCAGGCCACCACATCAAGTCGTTCGCCCGCCAGATCGGCGCCGCTTCCGTGCCGCGCGGGGCACCTCCTGGCTGGGCGGCACCTAAAGCCGACCTGGCCTTCAGCTCAGATGATCACCCCTCCAACTCGGCCTGCTCGGGCGCGCTCCCAATGCTATGTACACCCACCATCTGCAACGTGGCGGTCACCAAGACCCTCATCGACAGTGGTGCTGGCTTCAACATGCTCTCGGTGGAGGCCTTCAGCCTCCTCCACGTACCGCCGGAGCGACTGCAGCCCAGCAAGCCCTTCTTGGGCGTCGGAGGCGGCTCCATCGGCTCCCTGGGGCAGATCCGCCTCCCGGTGACCTTCGGCACCTACGACAACTTCCGCACGGAGCTAATCGACTTCGACATCGCCCCCACCAGCCTCCCATAGAACGCCATCTTTGGCTACTCGGCACTAGCCCGGTTCATGGCCGCAACTCACCCAGCGTACAACCTCATGAAGATGCCCGGGAGTAGCGGTGTCCTCACCGTGTCTGGAGACACAGGGGATGCGTTGCAGGCGCTCAAGATTACCTTCAAGGCCGCGGCGGTGGCGCAGCCCGCCGGCTCAGACGCCCCCGAGCCCAAGGGGGCTGCACCGGCCAAGAAGAAGCAGCTATTCACTCAGGACAAGGCGGAAACCAAGCAGGTACTAGTCGACGAGGACGGATCTACCAGTGCCACCTTCACCATCGGCGCCAACCTCGAGCCCGAACAGGAGGAAGCCTTGGTAAAGTTCCTGTGCGCGAACAAGAAGGTATTCACGTGGGAACCTGATCAACTAGCAGGGGTCCCAAGGGGCGTAATTGAGCATCACCTCAATGTGTGCCCCAACGTGCGCCCAGTGAAGCAGAAGGTGAGGCGGCAGTCCACTAAGAAGCAAGCTCTCATCGTCCAAGAAACCCGCAAGTTGGAGGCGGCGGGGGTCATTCCCGAGGTCCGCTACCCAGATTGGCTGGCTAACCCTGTTGTCGTGCCGAAGAAGGGGGGAAAGGAACACATGTGTGTCGACTTCACCAACCTCAACAAGGCCTGCACGCAGGATCCATTCCCACTCCCTCGCATCGACCAAATTGTCGACTCCACCGCTGAGTGCGACTTGTTGTGTTTCCTGGATGCCTTCTCCGGCTACCACCAGATCAAGATGGCAGTAGAAGATGTGGAAAAGATGGTCTTCCTGACCCCGTGCGGAGTGTACTGCTATACGTGCATCCCGTTCGGGTTGCGCAATGCCGGTGCGACCTTTCAGCGGCTAATGCACATCGCCTTGGGTCGGCAGCTCGGGAGGAATGCTGAGCTTATGTTGATGATATTGTGGTGAAGTCTCGGGAGGCAAAAACCCTGATACATGACTTGTAGGAAACCTTCGCGAGCCTTAACGAAGTGGACCCGCGGCTCAACCGGAGAAGTGTGTGTTTGGAGTCCCCTCGGGCAAACTCCTGGGTTTCCTCGTATCCCACTGGGGCATCGAGGCCAACCCAGAAAAGGTAAAAGCAGTCGAGGACATGAGCCCGCCGAAGACCCTCAGAGAGACGCAGAAACTCACCAGGCGCGTGACCGCACTAGGGCGTTTCATCTCCAAGCTGGGGGAACGAGCGCTGCCCTTCTTCAAGCTGATGAAGAAGAAGGGCCCCTTTGAATGGATTGAAGAGGCTGACAAGGCGTTCCAGGATCTCGAAAGGTACTTAAGCAACCCTCCGGTGATGGTGGATCCACGTCCTCAAGAGCCCCTGGTGCTCTACCTTGCGGCCACCCCCTACTCTGCCAGCGCAGCCCTGGTGGCTGTTAGGGAGGAGCGTAGGACCAAGACCGCGGCAACCGTCCGGGTTAAAGCGAGGCAGGGCCAAGAGGGCCTCACAGAGACCGCGGCTGCAGGCGAGAAGGACCAGCCACAGCAGGGAAGCACACCCAGGACAGAAGAAGCCCCTTACCTGAGCGACCAGTCGCCGGGGGCTCCATTGTCTCGGGAGGCGCCCCAGCCTCTAGAGGGCGCCAGCAGTGCCAACACTCCCCACCTCGTCGATCACCCTGTGTAATTTGTCAGCACGGTGTTGCGGGACATGAGGGCGCGGTACCCCATGCCTCAGAAACTCCTCCTCGCGCTGTTGGTAGCCTCGCGCAAGCTGCGACACTATTTCCAGGGCCATCCCATCAAGGTCGTCTTAGCATATCCCTTGGAAAGGTTGCTCAGAAGACCCAACTCAGCCGGAAGAGTCGCTGAGTGGAACATCGAGCTGCAAGCGTTTCAGATAGAATTCAGCACGACCAGAGTCATCAAGGGGGCCGCGCTTGCAGACTTCATGGCGGAATGGGCGGAAGTGCCAGGTCTTGAGACTGGCGAGGATCGATCACTCTCCCCAGGAAGCGAGGCACCGGACGGATGGGTCATGTACTTCGACGGGGCGTTCTCCCGACACGGCGCGGGGGCCGGTGCGGTGCTCGTATCTCCCACTCAAGACAAACTCTACTACGCCGTGCAACTCTGTTTCCAGCACGGAGAAAAAGTCTCCAATAACATAGCAGAATACGAAGGCCTGATAGCAGGTCTGAAAGCCGCAGTCGCCCTGGGGGTGAAGCGTCTCACCATCAAGGGAGATTCGCAGCTCCTCGTCAACTTCTCCAACAAGGTATACAAGCCGAAGGACGAGCACATGGAAGCCTACCTCGCGGAAGTCCGCAGAATGGAGAAACAGTTCTGGGGGCTGGAGTTGCAGCATGTGCCTCGCGGCACCAATCAAGAGGCTGATGACATCGCCAAAAGGGCATCCAGACGGCTACCACAAGAGCCTGGCGTCTTCGAGGAGCGGCTCTCCAAGCCCTCGGCGAGGCCATCACTGTCAAGCACGGCGCAGCCTCGGGGGGAGCTCCCCCAGTCCCCTGCCTCGGGAACCCCGGTCTGCGGCCCGACCACAGGAGCGCGCCTGCTCCTGGCGTTGGAGCCTCAGGAGGGGTGCTGGATCACAGAGCTCATGAGTTACCTAACACGAGGCACAATGTCGGAAAAGGAGGAGGAAGCGGAACGTGTGGCACAGCAGGCCACGGCATACTGCCTTAAGGATGGAGAGCTCTACCGAAGACGACTGGATGATGTGTCCCTACGCTGCATTTCCAGGGAGAAAGGGAAGGAGCTACTGGCAGACATACACGGTGGGGACTGTGGGCATCACTTGTTGTCACGAACTCTCGTTGGTAAGGCATTCCACAGCGGGTTCTATTGGCCCATGACACTCAATGACGCTGTGGAACTGGTGAAAGCTTGCGAGGCCTGTCAATGCCATGCCAAGCAGATCCATCAGCCGGCGGGGGGCCTGCAGACTATACCCCTCTCGTGGACATTCGTAGTCTGGGGGCTGGATATCCTGGTCCGTTCCCTCGGGCGCCAGGAGGCTACCGCTACCTCTACGTCGCCGTGGACAAGTTCACCAAGTGGGCTGAGGTGGAAGCTATCCGCACCATCCCCGCAGGCTCCGCGCTCAAGTTCATCAAGGGCCTCGTGAGCCGATTCGGGGTCCCGAAGCGCATCATCACCGACAACGGTTCGCAGTTCACCAGTAACCTTTTCAAAACATACCGTGCTAACCTTGGAACGCAGATATGCTACGCTTCGGTGGCGCACTCGCGAAGCAATAGTCAGGCTAAGCGAGCCAACGCGGAGGTCCTGAGGGGCCTCAAAACCAGGACCTTCAAGAAGAAGCTGGAGGCCTGCGGCAGGGGCTGGTACGATGAGCTCCAGTCTGTGCTGTTGTCAATCCGCACGACCGCAACCAAGCCGGCTGGCGAGACCCCGTTCTTTCTGGTCTATGGAGCTGAAGCCGTCCTCCCTCACGAGGTCAGGCGCCGTTCTGCGTGGGTCCTGGCGTTCGACGAATCGCAGCAGGACGCCATGCGGGGGACGGATCTCGTGCTGGGGGAGGAGCATCGCCGAGAGGCCGCGCTGCGGGCAGCAAGGTACCAACAAGCACTGCGGCGGTACCACTGCCCCAAAATCCGCCCCAGGACTCTTGAGGTAGGGGATCTCATGCTCAGACGGGTTCTCTCCAGGGAGGGACTGCACAAGCTTTCCCCCATGTGGGAGGGCCCGTTCAAGGTTGTTCATGTTTCCAGGCCCGGCTCCGCACGCCTGGAGACCCAGGAGGGGGTGCCCATCCAGAACGCGTGGAACATCCAACATCTCCGAAGATTTTACCCATGAAAAAGGCCCGGTGCCTGTGAAGAAGGCGAATGCCTGTGAAGTAGCCGCGTTTTGGAAAAAGCCCGGTGCCTGTGAAGAAGGCGAATGCTTGTGAAATAGCCGCGTTTTGGAAAAGGCCCGATGCCTGTGAAGAAGGCGAATGCCTGTGAAGTAGCCGTGTTTTGGAAATGGCCCGGTGCCTGTGAAGAAGGCAAACGCCTGTGAAGCTCGCCGCCCGTGACACTCTCACGTAATAATGAGTGGGGCTGTACACGCCACGGAGTCTCTGGAGAGCCGCCCTCGGGTCTCGGGGGCTCCCGCCCACGCCCAGTGGCAGCACTTAGCTCCGCGCTGGTGAGAAGATGTTGAATACTAGACTAGGTGCCGGATGCGGCTTCTTTCATTTGCTTTTCGCAGTTGGCTTGTTCGTTTCTATTTGAAGTTTTTCTGAAGCTGTTGCCATATCGAGCTTGTGAGCCTTCGTCCATTTCACTTATTTGTTTTGTTTTCTCTCGTGCAAAGTCTCACGAGGGAGGAGCATGGGCACCCTCGCGAGTGTTTTTCTGCCCAGTGATTTGGAACTTCCCTGTTCGAGTCCAATGCGGGAGCATCCCTCCCATTCCGTGCCCCACGGGCATCCCGACACGATCACGGGGCTTGAGTTGGTTTCCCTCACTACCAAGGCTGGAGACTACCCCTGCTGACTAAACTCTGCAGGACACAGGGCGCATGACGAGGCCCTAGCCTCGGGAGGCGAGGACCGCGATGAGCCCCCCCAAGATAAGTGATTTCCATGCATAGGCACATAGAACGAAAACATAGCACATAAACAGTAGAAACAGTGCACCAATTAAACAGCAATAGTTCAGCACGCCCCGTGGGGCACCGAAGTACATTCTTTTTGCGTAGGAGAGAAAGGAAAGCAAAAGGAGGGACGACTTGCCCGGCGCCAACTCTCAGCGGAGGCTCGTACTGCCTCCAGAGCTCAGCTGGATTCCGCCTCCCGCTTCACCGGAGCGCGGCGTCGGGCCGACCCGCTGCCCTCTCCCAGGCGAGTGTGACGATGAGGGGGCTTGTCGCGACCGTCACTGGAGGATCTGCCGTCCGAGGGGGAGTCACCAGAGCTTGGCGGGCCTCGGGTACCGCTACCCGCGCGCCCTCCGCCACCTTCACCCCGACCAAAGCCGGGGCTGGGCGCGCGGCCGTGGTCACCATCTTTGGGGCAGCATCCGGCGCGGCGGCCGTCTTCCCCGAACACCCTCACGTAGAGGGTGGCGTTACCGTCAAGATTGAAGTGTAGAGTGCATCGACGGCTCAGGCCACGCGCGTGGGCAAATGTCTGCCAGCCGCTGGTCAAGGCCGCCTCCCCGGCGGTGGAGACCTCCAAGGTAGCCCAGGAGGCCCTGCTGCAGCAACAATCTGCCTGAAGCCAAAGGCCGCCCGGGGCACCAGCCGGAAGCAGGGGAGCTGGAGCCAGGTGCCGGTCGGGTCCGCCGACCACACGACAAACTCCGACAGCACCTCCACCGAGCGAAAACATGGCCTTGGGGGCCGCGCAGCCCCAACGTACCCCTCGTTGGCAGCCGAACGCCCACCGCCGCATAGGGGGCTGTTCCCACGGCCACGGGAGGTCGTGGCGGAGGCCGTAGGGTGCTTGCGAGGGCGGCCCCGGCAACGCTTGGCCGGAGGAGAGGCGGGTCCTTCTTGGCGGGCCTTTCCTTTCTCTGCGGCCGAGAACCTCTTCGGCGGGGCCATGGGGATAACGAGCAGCCAAGAAGGAGAAGGGGCGTAGCAAGAAGGGGTGAACTGGAAGAGCTCACGCCGTTCCGTACATATAGCCGAGGGAGGCCAACCGCCGGCCACTACGATCGCAGGTAATCATGACCCGTTTTGCGTGCAGGGACTTGTCAAATCGTGCAGTTACTGAGGTGTCGTGGGGGAGCCGGGACGCCCACGTCCAATCAACCGCCACACGGCGCCCAAGGCCGCAAGCTATTGGGGCCCGTGGCGCTTCGCACATGCCTCTTCTCTTCTCTGCTAAGCCAAGTCCAAGCGCGCGTTGGGCCCGGGGGCTACTGTCGGCGTCCTGGGAACGGGGGTACCCAGACTTGCCTGCCTGCGGCTCGCGGCGTGGCTCAAGGAGTGGCCCAGTACGGCCCATCTTCATCAGCACATGCTCAAGACCCTCGCGAGGGGCCAAGCCTCATGGGGCGGACGACAGGAGGCTTCCTCAGGCACGGCCTCGTCAGGCTGGCTCGCGAGGAGGCGGAGAGATCAAGGCGGGGTACCTCACGAGGTGCCCGTGACGCAAGCCATGACGACCAAGGCCAGGCGGGCGCCCGGCGGGCGCCGGCCTACGCAGAGTCCTTGTTTCCTCTTTGGTGCAAAGGGGGCAAGCACAGGCAAGGGTATCAAGCAAAGGCAACCATTTCGGTGCAACAAGACCAAATCCAGCAGGACGGCAGAACGGAGGTCATCGTGGAGCCCAAGCCGGCGTCATCGTCAGGGTCTTTGGCAGGCGAGGACCAACTTTAGTCAGGATAAGTGTACTAGATGTTGTCCTTTAAAATGGCCAATTGTTGGCGCCCTTCCCGCTCAATATTCGGGAAGAGGCCCGGGGCCTTCGCCTATAAATAGGACTAGCAACACACAGGGTAGAGGCATCAAAAGAACATGGTAGAGGCAGCGAAAGAACAAGGATAGAAAGACACACAAACACACACACACACACACACACAGACACACACACAGAGAGAGAGAGAGATAGAGAGAGAGAGAGAGAGGCGACTGAACTCCCCCTAGCAGTTCATCGCACCAGCCAAGAACAGATCCTCGCGAGGCTGTTCTTTCATTGTGCTGTTCCTCATCAGCCCCTGAGGCAATCCACACACCACAAACTGGAGTAGGGTATTACACCACAATGGTGGCCTGAACCAGTATAAATCTCGTGTCCCTTGTGTTGTTCTTCGTGTAGTTTTAGATCCTGGCGAGGCGGTGAGACATGGGTAGGCAGGAGGTGTGATCTCCACGTGCACCCCAGTGTTCGAACCTTAAGGGTCTGCCGGAACCCGAAATCCGACAAACGCAACAACTATGAGATGGCTGTATCTTCCATACTAAATGCATTATAGGCAGTTCACAAACAGAATGGTAAAGGTTTATACTCCCCCAACCACCAACAAGCACCAATCCATGGCTTGCTCGAAACAACGAGTGCCTCCAACACACAACAGCCTCGGGGGAGTTTTGTTTAATTATTTTGATTTGCTTTGATCTTTTTGGATCATGGGACTGGGCATCCAGGTTACCGGCCCTTTCTCATGAATGAGGAGCGGAGTTCACTCCTCTTGAGAATAACCCACCTAGGATGGAAGATATAGGCAGCCCTAGTTGTAACATGAGCTGCTCGAGCATACAAAACAGAATTTCATTTGAAGGTTTGGAGTTTGGCACATACAAGTTTACTTAGAACGGTAGGTAAATAACGCATATAGGTAGGTATGGTGGACTCATATGGAACAACTTTGGGGTTTAAGGAGTTTGGATGCACAAGCAGTATTCCCGCTTAGTACAGGTGAAGGCTAGCAAAAGACTAGGAAGCGACCAACTGAGAGAGCGACAACAGTCATAAACATGCATTAAAATTAATTCACACCGAATACAAGCATGAGTGTGATATAATCCACCATGAACATAAATATCATGAAGGCTATGTTGATTTGTTTCAACTACATGCTTGAACATGTGCCAAGTCGAGTCACTTAATACATTGAAAGGAGGATACCATCCCATCATACCACATCATAATCATTCTAATAGCATGTTGGCACGCAAGGCAAACCATTATAACTCATAGCTAATCAAGCATGGAACTAGAAACAATAATCTCTAAATGTCATTGCAAATATGTTTACTTCATAATAGCTGACTCGGGAACGATGAATCATCATATTTACAAAAACAAGAGAGGTCGAGGTCATACCGGCTTTTCTCATCCCAATAAGTCCATATATCGTCATTATTGCCTTTCACTTGCACGACCAAACGATGTGTATAATAATAAGAGTGCACGTGCATTGGACTAAGCTGGAATCTGCAAGCATTCAACTCAAGAGAGAAGACAAGTAATATAGGCTCTAAGTTAAATAAACAATCATGCATATAAGAGCCACTAAGCATTTTCAATATGGTCTTCTCGACCCCCAAAAGAAAGAAAAGAAAATAAAACTATTTACACGGGAAAGCTCCCCACAAGTAAGAAGAATAACTAGAAATCTTTTTGGGTTTTCATTTTAATTTCTACTACAAGCAAGGAAATTAAACTAACTAATTTTTTTGTTTTTTCTTAAAGTTTATCAAACACACAAGAAGAAAACTAGAACAAGAAATTTAAACTAACATGGATAATACAATGAAAGAGTATGAGCACCGACGACTAGTGTGTGAACATGAATGTAAAGTCGGTGATAAATACGTACTACCCCAAGCTTAGGCTTTTGGCCTAAGTTGGTCTAGTACCAATGACCGCCTGGCTGATATCCATAAGTGAAACTGGGGTTGTACTGAGATGCAGAGGCAATAGCCTCCTGAGCAGCAACGTGTTGGCGAGCTGCCTCCATTCCCCTCTTGTCGGATTTCAGGTTCCGGCAGTCCCTTGAGGTTCGAACACTGGGGTGCATGCGGAGATCACACCCCCAGCCTACCCATGTCTCACCGCCTCGCTAGGATCTAAACTACACGAAGAACAACACAAGGGACACGAGATTTATACTGGTTCAGGCCACCATTGTGGTATAATACCCTACTCCAGTTTGTGGTGTGGTGGATTGCCTCTGGGGCTGATGAGGAATAGTACAAGGGAAGAACAGCCTCGCGAGGGTCTGTTCTTGGTTGGTGTGATGAACTGCTAGGGGGAGTTCAATCGCCTCTCTCTGTGTCTCAGATGCGGATCCCATCCCCTACCCTGTGGGTGGCTAGTCTTATTTATAGGCGAAGGCCGCGGGCCTCTTCCCAAATATTGAGCGGGAAGGGCGCCAACAATTGGCCATTTTGAAGGGAAACATCTAGTACACTTATCCTGACTAAAGTTGGTCCTCGCCTGCCAAAGACCCTGACGATGACGCCGGCTTTGGCTCCACGATGACCTCCGTTCTGCTGTCCTGCTGGTCTTGGTCTTGTTGCACCGAAATGGTTGCCTTTGCTTGACACCCTCGCCTGCGCTTGCCCCCTTTGCACCAAAGGGGAAACAAGGACTCTACGCAGGCCGGCGCCCGCCTGGCGCCCGCCTGGCCTTGGTCGTCATGGCTTGCATCACGGGCACCTCGTGAGGTACCCCGCATTGATCTCTCCGCCTCCTCGCGAGCCAGCCTGACGAGGCCATGCCTGAGGAAGCCTCCTGTCGTTCGCCCCGCGAGGCTTGGCCCCTCGCGAGGGCCTTGAGCATGTGCTGATGAAGATGGGCCGTACTGGGCCACTCCTTGAGCCATGCCGCAGGCCGCAGGCAGGCAAGCCTGTGTACCCCCGTTCCCAGAACGCCGACACCTCTCATATTCAGTTGCTTCTTCCCTGGTGACGACATATCTTCCTCTTGCCTGATAATCAAAAAGGCAGGGGACAGGAAGAGTAACTGGGACGACATTGCGCCTGTCATAGATTAGTCGATAATGGAGGGATTGTTCATTTCTCTTAAGAAAATTATGATCAAACATAGCTTCTTTATCCAAATAAATAGGAGGTACAATCATAACCCCCTCTCGTGGAGCTATATTAAGAAAATTAGACACACGGGTTGCATAAATTCCTCCAAAGAAATTACCCCTTCTACTATTATTCTGCAACCTACGTGCAACTATTGCCCCCAGGTTATAACCTTTATAACCTGATGCTACCTCTTGAGCACTGCGTTGGATTTCCCCGAAGAGGAGAGGATGATGCAGCAAAGTAGCGTAAGTATTTCCCTCAGTTTTTGAGAACCAAGGTATCAATCCAGTAGGAGACCACGAACAAGTCCCTCGTACCTACACAAAACGATAGCAACTCGCAACCAACGCTTAGGGGTTGTCAATCCCTTCGCGGTCACTTACGAGAGTGTGATCTGATAGAGATAATATTTTTGGTATTTTGGATAGATAGATGCAAAACAAAAAGTAAAAGGCAAAGCAAATAAATAAAGTGATAGAGATTGATATGATGAGAATAGACCCGGGGGCCATAGGTTTCACTAGTGGCTTCTCTCAAGAGCATAAGTATTCTATGGTGGGTGAACAAATTACTGTTGAGCAATTGATAGAATTGAGCATAATTATGAGGTTATCTAGGTATGATCATGTATATAGGCATCACGTCCGAGACAAGTAGACCGAAACGATTCTGCATCTACTACTATTACTCCACTCATCGACCGCTATCCAGCATGCATCTAGAGTATTAAGTTAAAAACAGAATAACGCCTTAAGCAAGATGACATGATGTAGAGGAATAAATTCATGCAATATGATAAATACCCCATCTTGTTATCCTCGATGGCAACAATACAATACGTGCCTTGCAACTCTTTCTGTCAGTGAGTAAGCACACCGCAAGATTGAACCCAAAGCCATGCACTTCTCCCATTGCAAGAACTACCAATCTAGTTGGCCAAACCAAATGGATAATTTGAAGAGACTTGCAAAGATAACTCAATCATACATAAAAGAATTCAGTGAAGAATCAAATATTTTCCATAGATAATACTGGATCATAAACCCATAATTCATCGATCTCAACAAACACACCACAAAAAGAAGATTACATCGAATAGATCTCCACGAGAGAGGGGGAGAACATTGTATTGAGATCCAAAAAGAGAGAAGAAGCCATCTAGCTACTAGCTATTGACCCGAAGGTCTGAAGTAAACTACTCACACTTCATCGGAGGGGCTATGGTGATGATGTAGAAGCCCTCCGTGGTAGATGCCCCCTCCGGCGGAGCTTCGGAATAGGCCCCAAGATGGGATCTCGTGGATACAGAAGGTTGCGGCGGTGGAATTAGGTTTTTGGCTCCTGTTCTGATCGTTCGGGGATACGTAGGTATATATAGGAGGAAGGAGTACGTCGGTGGAGCTCCGAGGGGCCCACAAGGTAGGGGGCGCGCCCAGGGGGGCGCCCTCCACCCTCGTGACCTCCTCGGAAGCTTCTTGGAGTAGGGTCCAAGTCTCTTGGATCATGTTCGGTTGGAAAATCACGATCCCGAAGGTTTCATTCCGTTTGGACTCCGTTTGATATTCTGTTTCTTCGAAATACCGAAAAAGGCAAAAAACAGCAATTCTGGGCTGGGCCTCCGGTTAATAGGTTAGTCCCAAAAATAATATAAAAGTGGAAAATAAAGCCCAATATAGTCCAAAACAGTAGATAAAGTAGCATGGAGCAATAAAAAATTATAGATACGCTGGAGACGTATCACCTGACACAGCACTCTTGAGGACACAAAGATCAGGGACACACATGTGACATGCTTCGTCCTTACCGTTAATGCATCTACCAATAAAGAGAGCAAAATAATGTATAGCAGGAAAATGAATGCTCCCTATGGTAGCTTGTGTTATGTCCCTAGATTCTCCTATAGTAATACTAGCAAGAAAATCTCTACATCATTGTTTTTGCTAGGTGGAGCATCAACATGAACATTATCATTAACATTATCACTAGGTTCATGTTCATCACCTGATTGAGTTTCAGCATCAAAAATAGAAATACCATTGGGATTCTCAGGTGTGTCTACAGTAGGTTTACTAGAAGCATGCAAGGTTCTATCGTCTTTCTTTTTCTTCTTTTTAGAAGAACTAGGTGCCTCTAAATTATTTCTCTGAGAATATTGCCCGATTCTCTTAGGGTGGCCTTCAGGATACAAAGGTTCCTGTCGGGGGCTTCTTCTGAATCGGCCCCGGTCACCTATGGGGCACGGGGGGCCCCTTTCTGGTTCGGCGAGGGGGCGGAGGCCGCGCGCAGAGCAGATCGAGGTCCGGGCGCGCGCTGGGGAGACGGGCGATTTTACCCAGCTTCGGAGCTCTCCGGAGAGATAAAACTCCTACTGCTACTTTGTGTTTTTATTTGATCTTGCTCGAATGCGAGCGCCCGGTGGTGTGGTGTGTGTGTGTGTGTGTGTTCAACCGAACCCTATGTCGAATGAACCCTCTGTCTCTAGCTGAACCGAACCCCTTCTACGTGCGCATGGGCCTGCCTTTTATAGTCTAAAGGGGGCACCAACAGGTGGCAGCGTAAGAAGAGGGGGTAGAAAGGTAAAAACGCAGGTTGGTGTAACAGTGACCAACAGTGTCCCCTACCTAACTCTGGCGGCAGGGGACAAGGGTATTTAATGCCCGTCCGGTCGCCCCAACAGTGCAGAGAAGCGACCGTCAAGTGAGCCACCGGTTGCCACGATGGCGTCTCTGTCGGCTCCGCTTGCCACCTCGCCCCGCATGGCTGCGTAGTGCCTCGCCACGTGCCTTTGGGATGGCCTTGTGATGACACGTCGCCGGATGTGCTGGAGTTTGGTTGGCAATCTTGCCGCGGCAAGTGCCTTGCCGCGGTCCTCCTCTTGTCGTGCCGGCAAGCTTGCCGGCTGTCGGGCCTTGCCGGGACGCGCGGGGCGCCGCGGCGAGTCCTCTGGAGGTGCCTTGGTCGGCCTTCCCGGCAAGCTCCTCTTGCCGGGGCCCTTGTTTTCTTCCCGGTAAGCTCTTCTTGCTGGGGCCTTGGTTGGCCTTCCCGGCAAGCTCCTCTTGCCGGGGCTTTAGCTTGAGTACTCTGTTCTTGAGTGGCATCAAAGCAGCCGCGGAGGATCTTGGCGGACGCCCGGCAAGCCCTGCCGCGGGTCGCTGCGACTGCCCGTGCACAAGTTCGGGGTACTAAGGTACCCCCCTACTTTAGTACACCGACAGTAGCCCCCGGGCCTGGGCCATACACGGTGCCGAGCGTTGTTGGGCCAGGCCCAAAACAGTGCACGGGCACGCGCGGCCTGGGTCCACACAAAATCGGACTCCGCTTCCACCGCGCACGCTCGGGGTGGCACGCGTCAAACGCGGCATCGTGGGCGACGTGGGCGGCGCGTGCGGGGCTGAGCCTTGCTAGCATGCATCAATCCATGACGAAGGGGACGGCCCATGCCCTCCTACCTAAACGGAGGTAGGCGTGGGGGCGTGGTGCATTTACTGGACAGGGCCAGTGCGCGGCTTTTGAGGCGTCTGCTCCCATGCTCACGGGGTGGGGCGAGACCGCCTCACCCGTCCACTCGGCGCTGCATCCCTGCCACGCGGCTCCCATGCGCTTGGGGTCACGGACGGTGAGACTGGGGAATCCGGGCCGGCGTGAGCACAGGCAGCGGGTCGGCCCTGATTCCCCGCTCTCCCGTGCCTTGATTCGCCGAGCGGGGCGGCCGGGCTCCCACCCTGCTCCTTTATAAAGGGCAGGGAGGGGGGCACAGAAGCCCACACTCCTTCATCTCCTTCTTTTCTTTTTAACTTCTGCTCCCCTTTCTCCCACTCGCCATGGAGAAAGGGAACCCTGGCCCTTCGTCGGTGGCGGCGAGGGTTGCCGCCAGACAGAGCATCCTTCCCTCTCTCGCCCCTGCGGTGGCGGAGCCGGCCGCGAGGGGAAGAGGGAGAGGGCGAGGCCGAGGACGAGGTCGAGGGCGTGGCCGAGGCACTCGGGGGAGAGGCGGCCGGGGTGGTGCGCTACCCCCGTCTCCGCTGGCGGCTCCTCTCCTCGAGGCGGTCCACATTGGGGACGACCCCTGGGAGTTCTTCGTCAAGCTGCGCCGGGCACCTCGTCGACGCCTCCGGCTTCCGGCTCCATTTGCGAGCGCGATGGAACTGGACCCGCCCGAGATGCTGGAGTTACGCATGAGGGGCTGCGGGATCAGCGGCACTCGAGTTAGTGTCGTATCCCCAGCCCCCGGCGTGATGTACTTCGATCGAGGGTGGAAGACGTTCGCCCGCATCCATAGCTTGACGGCGGGGTTTACCCTCCATTTTAAGTTAATGGAGGGCAACCTTCTCGCCGTCAAGGTCTTCGGGGACTCCGGCATCCGGGCGAGATGCTGCGTGGATAGCTCCTCCGATAGCGAAGGTCCCTCCTCGAGCGAGAGTGACGAGGAGGGGAGCGACAGCGATGACGAGGACGGCGGGTCCGGCTAGGCGTCGGACGCTGCCTCGCGCGTGCCACCGGCGACCCCATCATCCGGGTCGCCGGCCTTCTGAACTCCCCGGGGCCGTCTCCTTGGGCGGCTGGCGTAGGGAGGCGGCGGAAGAGGAAGAGGGGTGGTGGCAAGGCCGTCAAGTTGGAGTATGAGGGCGAGGTGCCCTCGACAGCGTGCTGACGTCCTGCCGCCCCGTCTTCGAGCTCTGCCTCCGGCGCCTCCGTCTACGCCAAGCTCCTGGCCGGTCCCCGGGAAGTTCTCTTGGTGTCTTCTGGCACCCGTAGCTCGCCTAGGCGCTTCTTTTGCCCTCCCCGGCAAGCTTCTCTTGCCGGGGCCTCCTTGACCTACTTCCTGAAGAGAAAAACAGGAGAGGGATTACGGGAATCTTATCTTTTAATTTGTAAGCCTTCGGGCCTTAGCTGTATTTAAAGTTGGTAATCCTCTCTATCATGTTTTTCATCCTCCATGGACTTGCACTAAATTGGGATGTTTTTTAATGAAAAGAGGGGAAAGCTTGCCGGATTAAGTCCTTTACTTGATTGTGTGCCTTGTACGTTCTCACCCTACGCTTTTAGGGAACTTGCCGGCGCGGGCACCTTGCCGTGAGCACCGAGTGCGGAACGTTGGCAACGGAACTGCAACCGATAGGAAACCTTGTCGCGGAGCTAGTCGCGGCTTACTTAAGTCGTTGAGCAGACTTGAAACGACAGTAAGGCAACTAGCTACGAGTTGGTTCTCTGCCGGCGGTGCCGCGACCGACAAGAAACCTTGTCGTTGAGCTAGCCGCAGTTCACCCAATATTGTCGAGCGGACTCGAAACAATGGTCGGTGCGCGACTAGCTACGAACTGGTTCCTCCGTGCACAGGTTTTTTTTTGTACAAGGCATGATCGTTCAGAGACGCGGCCTCGCTTTCCCCAGCCCATAAGAGGATGCATGACGAGGGATGAAAAACTTATCTGGTATTACAGCCCCCGGCGACTCTGGCTTGCCGGGGGTGAATCTTGATATTTGCAGCCCCCGGCAACTTTGGCTTGCCGGGGGTGAATCTTGATATTTGCAGCCCCCGGCAACTTTGGCCCCGCAGCCCCCGGCAACTTTGGCTCCGCTGGGACCTAGGTGCCGGTGCGCCTTGCTCTGTCCTTGCCGCCAGCGTTGTAGCCCCCGGGGACCCTGACTTGCCGCGTAGGGATCTTGGCAATCGCAGCCCCCAGTGAAATCGGCTTGCCGGGGCCTCTTCGCCAGTGCGCCCTTCTGGTTTCTCCTTGTCGCTGTTATTATAGTCACAAAAATAACTAAGACAGCGCTGTAATAAGTTACTCTTTTCAATGTAACTTCAAGTTGGGCAATGCGACGCCATGTTTCGCTCTTTGTATGTTTACACTCTACGCTTCTAGGGAACTTGCCGGTGCTAACACACTTGCTGAGTGCGGAACGTCAGCAGCCCGCTGGCGGTGTTGTACCCGGCAAGAAACCTCCTCGGGCCAGTTGCAGCGCGCTTGCATTGTCGAGCGGACTCGAAAACAAAGCAAGGGCGCAACTTAACCACGAGTTAGCTCCTCTGCGTACAAGTTTCTCATACAAAGGACGTCCCATGGCAAGGCTTGCTACGTTACATCCTCGACTCCATTACATCCCTTGTACGTTTTTGCCCTACGCTTCTAGGGAACTTGCCGGTGCTAACACACTTGCTGAGTGCGGAACGTCAGCAGCCCGCTGGCGGTGTTGTACCCGGCAAGAAACCTTCTCGGGCCAGTTGCAGCGCGCTTGTATTGTTGAGCGGACTCGAAAACAAAGCAAGGGCGCAACTTAACCATGAGTTGGCTCCGCAGCGCACGGGCTTTTCGTACAAGGGACGAACATTCGAGGAATATAACATAAGCGCTTAATACTAAAAAGAAGAGCTATGCACTCAAGCTCGGGTGACTTAGCTTTTCTGTCTTCCGCGGTCCGGCGAAGCGCGCTCCTCCCTTCACCTCCTCCCTTGTACGTTTTCACCCCCCCACGCTTTCAGGGAACCTGCCGGCGCAAACACACTTGCTGAGTGCGGGACATCAGCAGCCCGCTGGCGGTGTTGCTTCCGGCAGGAAGAACTCGCCGGGCTAGTTGTGGCGCGCTTTCGTCGTTGAGCGGACTCGAAACGGATCAAGGGCGCAACTTAGCCACGATTTGACCCTTCTACGCACAGGTTCTTCGTACAAGGTACGGATTCTCAGGGAGTACAATTCAAAAGCTTGAAACTGGACGCTTTCTTTGCCCTACTGGCTGGTGGAGCTCGATGGTGCGCTCTCGACGGCAGCGCGGCACTCCGAGGAGGTGCGCTTGCCGGAGTGGGTACCAGAGCTGCTCTTGCCGGACTTGGTCTTTGGTTGGTCTGCCTTTGCCTTCTTGAACTTGCCGGTGGAGCTCGATGGTGCGCTCTCGACGGCAGCGCAGCACTCCGGGGAGGTGCGCTTGCCGGAGTGGGCATCAGAGCTGCTCTTGCCGGACTTAAGTTCCTCCTTCCCCGGGGAGCTTCAGCGGCAAGTGGCTTGCACTCTGCTGCGGCTGCTGCTTCCCGGTAGATCTTGTCGGCGCAGATGAGTGCATCCCTCTTGTCACCTTGGACAGAAATGACACTCATCGGGCCAGGCATCTTGAGCACGTTGTATGCGTAGTGAGAGGCTGCCATGAACTTGGCAAGCGCTGGTCGGCCGAGTATCCCATTGTAGGGTAATGGGATATCAGTAACATCGAAGGTGACCCTCTCTGTCCTGAAATTCAGCTCACTGCCAAACGTCACTGGCAATGTGATCTTCCCCTTGGGCTTGCTTCTTCCTGGATTTATCCCTTGAAAGGTACCAGTCTCTTCGAGCTCGCTGTCGGGGATCTGGAGCTTCTTGAGCACTATGGAGGAAATCAGGTTCAGGCCGGCCCCGCCGTCAACCAACATCTTCGTGACCTTGAGGTTGCGGATTGTTGGTGAGACCAACATCGGCAAGCACCTGACCGCAGTGATGCGATCAGGGTGGTCCTCTACATCAAAAATGATGGGCGTGCCGGACCATTTCAGAGGCCTGCGCGCCTCGACGGACGGCTCCGCTGCGTTCACCTCTCGCACCCACTGCTTGAGTTGGCGGTGCGAGGCGTGCAGAGAGGCGCCGCCGTCGATGCACAGCACCTCTGTCGCCTTCTGAAACTCTTGGTCATCGGTCTCATCTTCCTCCATCTCATCCTCATCTTCGTCCTTGTCGCGGCCGCGGGGAGGCCTATCTCCTTGCCGCGGCTTGGCCTTGCCGCGGTGTCCTCCCCGGGCGGGAAGCTTCTTGCCGGATCCCCCGCCACCTCCCTGCTTTCTGCAGCTCCGCCATCTCTTCGACTTTCTTGCAGGTTTGGAGATCGTGGCCCTTGGTGCGGTGGATCTTGCAATACCGCTTGCCGGAGCCATCCTGCTTGTCGGCGGCCACCACGGCCTCGCCAGAGTCATCGGCCTTGGCCTTGTCGAAGCCGCCTCCGTTGCCGGAATGCTCAACAGCTAGCACGTCCTTAGTCTTTCTCTTCCTGTTGTTCCGTCTCCGGCTCTTCCTTGCCGGGGCGGCATCCTCACCGTCAGATCCTTCTGCTCCTGCAACCTCTCCGGGGATTTTCCTCCCCTCCTTAGCCCGTGCACACTTGTCGGCCAGAGCATAGAGCTCGCTGACGTCTCTGATCTTGCACATCGCCATCTCCTCCCTCATCCTGCGGTTATGCACGTTCTGATGAAAGGCGCTGATAACTGCGGCAGGGTGGACGTCTGGGATGTTGCGTTGCACCTGGCTGAATCTCTATATGTACTTGCGCAGGGGCTCCCCCTCCTTCTGGACGAGCAAGTGGAGGTCACTCTCCTGGCCATGAGGCTTGTGGCCACCCGTGAAGGCGCCGAAAAACTGATGACACAGGTCCGCCCATGAAGAGATGGAACCATCCGACAAGTGCATGAGCCAAGATCTGACATTGGGCTTGAGCACCAGCGGGAAGTAGTTGGCGAGGATCTTCTCATCGCGCCCTCCGGCAGCCTGCACCGCGATGGTGTAGATGCTGAGGAACTCCGATGGATGTATCCTGCCATCGTACTTCTCGGGCACGTCTGGCTTGAAGTTCTTGGTTTTGGGCCACTGGACTTGCCGCAGCTCGCGGGTGAACGCAGGGCAACCTGCCGCGTACGCCAAGTCGCCTGGCTCCCCTAGTGCGTGCATGTCGATAGTGGGCCCGGCACGCTGGTCAGATTGACGTCGTGTTTCCCTTCTGCACTCGATGCGAGTGCAAGCGTCTTCGTGCTGCCGTTCTTGGAGAACGTGGCGCTGATCGCGTCGGGTTCACGGGTCCGACGACGCGGTGGAGTCGCCGTCGGGGTTGATCCGACGAGCCGACGATCTTGGCCTCCGGGGCTGGGAGTGCACGGAGGTGGGCCCCCCAGCGGTCTTGTCGGCGTCGGCTTGCGCTTGGATGCCTTGCCGGGGCCTCGATGCGCTCGGTTGCCAGGGCTTGTCGCCGTTGGCGAAGGAGATGAGACTGTATATGGTCATCCTCCAGTCGTCGATCTTGTGCGGCGCCGGAGGGTAGTCTAGGAGCAGCTGGGCTCGGGCCAGCGCTTCCTCTGCTGTCTTGGGTGGTGGCGGCGACGAGCGGCGCGAGGAGCGGGATGTGCTCGGACTCCCAACTGGATTGGGAGGTGCAACACCCCGCCCTGGCGACCGTACCTCGCTCGCGCCAGCATGCGGGCGTGCATGCTGACCTCGAGCGTCTCGCGACCCGCCAGCTTGGCCTTGTTCCAACGCGAGCACGGTGCTAGGAGCACCGGGGCGTTGTCGGCCTTGCACTTCCTGGGAAGGGTGCGGTGTCTGCATGGTCACCGATGCTTGCGGGGCTTTGTTTTTGGATCTGGTGACGACGTGAGTCCCACCGTCGGCGCCCGCTCCTCCGCCGGCGTCCACTCCACCGCCCGTTCGCTCCGGCGGCGGCGGCATAATCGATGTAGACGGAGCGGCTACCTCCGAAGGCTTCTTCTTCAGCGGCATGTTGATGAAGGCATTGATGCAGCGCGTGCGGAGACCGGATCGGATGCTCACGACCTCGACGCACCCCCTACCTGGCGCGCCAAAGATGTCGGGGGCTTCTTCTGAATCGGCCCCGGTCACCTATGGGGCACGGGGGGCCCCTTTCTGGTTCGGCGAGGGGGCGGAGGCCGTGCGCAGAGCAGATCGAGGTCCGGGCACGCGCTGGGGAGACGGGCGATTTTTACCCAGCTTCGGAGCTCTCCGGAGAGATAAAACTCCTACTGCTGCTTTGTGTTTTTATTTGATCTTGCTCGAATGCGAGCACCCGGTGGTGTGGTGTGTGTGTGTGTGTGTGTTCAACCGAACCCTATGTCGAATGAACCCTCTGTCTCTAGCTGAACCGAACCCCTTCTACGTGCGCATGGGCCTCCCTTTTATAGTCTAAAGGGGGCACCAACAGGTGGCAGCGTAAGAAGAGGGGGTAGAAAGGTAAAAATGCAGGTTGGTGTAACAGTGACCAACAATGTCCCCTACCTAACTCTGGCGGCAGGGGACAAGGGCATTTAATGCCCGTCCGGTCGCCCCAATAGTGCAGAGAAGCGACCGTCAAGTGAGCCACCGGTTGCCACGATGGCGTCTCTGTCGGCTCCGCTTGCCACCTCGCCCCGCATGGCTGCGTAGTGCCTCGCCACGTGCCTTTGGGATGGCCTTGTGATGACACGTCGCCGGATGTGCT
Source organism: Triticum timopheevii (assembly GCA_963921465.1). Lineage (NCBI taxonomy): Eukaryota > Viridiplantae > Streptophyta > Magnoliopsida > Poales > Poaceae > Triticum > Triticum timopheevii. The sequence continues at coordinate 268,328,367 of OY997266.1, forward strand.
GGAGTTTGGTTGGCAATATTGCCGCGGCAAGTGCCTTGCCGCGGTCCTCCTCTTGTCGTGCCAGCAAGCTTGCCAGCCGTCGGGCCTTGCCGGGATGCGCGGGGTGCCGCGGCGAGTCCTCTGGAGGTGCCTTGGTCGGCCTTCCCGGCAAGCTCCTCTTGCCGGGGCCCTTGTTTTCTTCCCGGTAAGCTCTTCTTGCCGGGGCCTTGGTTGGCCTTCCCGGCAAGCTCCTCTTGCCGGGGCTTTAGCTTGAGTACTCTGTTCTTGAGTGTCATCAAAGCAGCCGCGGAGGATCTTGGCGGACGCCCGGCAAGCCCTGCCGCGGGTCGCTGCGACTGCCCGTGCACAAGTTCGGGGTACTAAGGTACCCCCCTACTTTAGTACACCGACAGTTCCCGAGTCATTCTACCAGTTCTAGTAGCCACTCTAATAGCAAAGTCATTTTTATTATTTAATTCATCAAGCAAATCATTTTGAGCTTTAAGTACTTGCTCAGCTTGAGTAGCAACCATAGAAGCATATTTGCTAACGCGGTGAAGTTCACCTTTAACTCTAGCCAGATTATCACTTACGCGTCCTATCTCGAAAGCATTATTCTTTAACTCTCTACCAACATAAGCATTAAAACTTTCTTGTCTAGCCATAAAGTCATCAAATTCATCTAAGCATGGTCTATGAAATTTAATAGAGGGTATTTCAACTTTATCATATCTATAGAGAGAATTTACCTTTACTACTTGTGTTGGGTTATCAAGACAATGTGGTTCTTCAGGCGGTAAATTAAGACCATGTATTTCTTCAATAGGAGGTAAATTCTTAACTTCTTTAGCTTTAATACCTTTTTCTTTCATTGATTTCTTTGCCTCTTGCATATCTTCAGGACCGAGAAATAAAACACCTCTCTTCTTCGGAGTGGGTTTAGGAATAGGCTCAGGAGTTGGCTCAATTGGTTCAGGAATTACTTCAGGAATTGGCTCAGGAAGAGTCCAATTATTTTCATTAGTCAACATATTATTCAATAGTATTTTAGCTTCGTCGACTGTTCTTTCCCTGAAAACACAACCAGCACAACTATCCAAGTAGTCCTTGGAAGCATCGGTTAGTCCATTATAAAAGATATCAAGTATTTAATTTTTCTTAAGAGGATGATCAGGGAAAGCATTAAGTAATCGGAGAAGCCTCCCCCAAGCTTGTGGGAGACTCTCTTCTTTCATTTGCACAAAATTATATATTTCCCACAAGGCAGCTTGTTTCTTATGAGCAGGGAAATATTTAGCAGAGAAGTAATAAATCATATCCCGGGGACTATGCACACAACCAGGAGCAAGAGAATTATACCAAGTCTTAGCATCACTCTTTAATGAGAACGGAAATATCTTAAGGATATATAAATAGCGAGACTTCTCATCATTAGTAAACAGGGTGGCTATATCATTCAACTTGGTAAGATGTGCCACAACAGTTTCACATTCAAGGCCATAAAAAGGATCAGATTCAACTAAATTAATAATATTAGGATCAACAGAGAATTCATAATCCTTATCAGTAACACAGATAGGTGAAGTAGCAAAAGAAGGATCAGGTTTCATCCTAGCATTAAGAGACTGCTGCTTCCATTTAGCTAATAATTTCTTAAGATCATTTCTATCATTGCAAGCAAGAATTTCCCTAGCAGCTTCTTCATTCATAACATAACCCTTAGGAACAACAGGTAATACATAATCATTGGGAGAACCTTCCTCATCACTATCATCAATAATAGGTTCTTCAATATTTTCATTCCCCCTAACTCTAGCAAGTTGTTCATCAAGAAATTCACCTAATGGCAATGTAGTATCATGCACAGAAGTAGTTTCATCATGCATAGCAGAAGTGGCATCATCAATAACATGCGACATATCAGAATTCATAGCAGTAGTAGGTTTAGGTGTCGCAAGCCTACTAATAATGGAAGGAGAATCTAGTGCAAAGCTAGATGGCAGTTCCTTACCTCCCCTCGTAGTTGAGGGCAAATTCTTGGTTTTAGCGTCTTTCAAGTTCTTCATAGTGATCAAAAGATATAAATCCCAAGTGACTTAGTGAATAGAGATATTGTGACGCCCGGATAATTCAGCTACAGCGAACCTCTGCTAATGGTGCCACGTCACCTCGGTTACTGTTAATAAACTCGAGTTATTTCGAGACCGTTTCAAAATTCAAATTCAAATTAATGTCAACAATAAAAGTTTTCAAAAGTTATAACAAAAATGTTCGGGTAGTGCCTAATATCACTTAGGTAGTTATAGTGAAGAAAACATAATTTTACAGAGTGCCTAAGTGCTTTAAGTTAAATATAACAGAAAAGAAAAATAAATAAAAGAAAGAAATTAAAAAAATGAAAAAAAACAAAAGGAGGAACCCCCGGGCTCCGGCCCAGCAGGCCATCAGCCCCACTGGGCCAACCCACCAGGCCCATCCGGCCACTCCCCCCACTCCCCTTATTCACTCCCCCAGAAACCCGAACCGCTACCGACACCCCACTCCCCCCCCCGCAAAATATCTCTGCCCCCCTCTCTCCCGATTGGATCAGGATCGAGAGGAGGAGGCCACCGACGCCGTGCCCGGTGCCAACCGGCCCCGTCGCCGGACCTCGCTGAACTCCTCATCCTCGCCGCCCCCTCCCGGCCTTCTTCCTCACCCTCTGGCACTGTGCCCGTCTTCCCCGAGCTCCGCAGGACCTCGTGCTCGTCGCATCGACGCCGCAACCCCGCCGCTCAACGTCGCCGGCAGCTACCCGTCGCCCCCTGCGCCCCATCACCGGCGCCGCCCGTCGCCCATAGACATCGATGCCCACGACGCCGCGGCAACCGTCGCCTTCCTCTCCGTCGCGGGGTCTCCTCCTCGCCGGCGTCGCGTCACCGTCTTCCTCCCCGAGCACCGCTGCCTAGGCCCCACGGCCCTGTGGTGAGGCCCCGGCAACTCCTCCTCCTCCCCTGCTCCGGCCACTTTGGCCATGGCCTCGCTCACCGGCGCCCGCACGCGCGCCGGCCGCCCCGGCCGCGTCCCACTGCTCGGCTCTACTGCTGCTGCTAACTTCCTCTGTTGCCGCTGCTAACTGCTCCAGTGTCGTCGCCGCTGCTTCGCTCTACTGCTGCTGGTGTCGTTGCTTGCTGCCGCCCTGCTTGACCCCGCTCGCCACCGCTGTGAGTCCTGCTGGCCTCAACCGCCTGCAACGCGCGCCGCCCTGTGGTGGCCTCGCCAATGCCGCCTCAGGCGGGCGGCCTCGTCGTGCCCGTGGTCGCCCCCCTTTCGATTTGGGTGAATGCCCAATCGGGCTGGCCGCCCGTGCCCGTAACCCGCACGCCCTTCGCCCGTTACGCCCGACCCGCAAGGCCCCTGTGCCACTGACCTGGGGGCCCCACACCCCAGAACGTTTAAAAAAAGTGAATTAGGAAAATTAATAATAGTAACTAAATAAAAATGTTAATCAACTAATTAATTAATTAATTATATTTAATTAACCTAATAACTAACTAACCTAATTAACTACTGTTAATTAATTAGACAGCCTATGACATGCAAGGCCCACGCGTCAGTTTGACCCAGTCAACACCTCCGTTAACTGCTGACGTCATGTTGACGCAATAATGTTATTTTTTAATTAATTTAAAAATAATAATTTAGAAATTGATTAAATCTATAAAATAGACCGTAGCTCGGATGGAAAAACTTTGTACATGAAAGTTGCTCAGAACAACGAGACAAATCCAGATACGCAGCCCGTTCGTCCGCCATGCGTCCCTAGCATAGTGAACCTGCAACATTTCATCTCTGGTTCATCTGACCGAAAACGTGAAACACCGGGGATACTTTCCCGGATGTTTCCCCCTTTCGCCGGTATCACCTACTACCGCGCTAGGGCACACCGGACACCGCGTATTGCCTTGTTACGCATTGTGATGCTTTGATTGCTCTGTTATTTATTGTGTTTCCTCTCTGTTACTTCTTTCCGATAGACCCCGAGATTGCCGGCAACCCCCATTTCGACTACGGTGTTGATGACTCGTCCTTCTTGCCAGAGCAACCAGGCAAGCCCCCCTTTGATCACCAGATATCGCCTATTCTACTCTCTACTGCTTGCATTAGAGTAGTGTAGCATGTTACTGTTTCAATTAATAATATTCTGATGCATAGCCTGTCATTGTTGCTACATCTGTTGATACCTTACCCGCAATCCTAAATGCTTAGTATAGGATGCTAGTTTATCATCATTGGCCCTACATTCTTGTTAGTCTGCCTTGCTATACTATCGGGCCGTGATCACTCGGGAGGTGATCACGGGTATATACTATACATACATATACTATACAGATGGTGACTAAAGTCAGGTCAGCTCGTTGAGTACCCGCAAGTGATTTCGATGTGGGGGCTGGAAGGACAGGTGGCTCCATCCCGGTAGAGGTGGGCCTGGGTTCCCTACGGCCCCGACTGTTACTTTGTGGCGGAGCGACAGGGCAGGTTGAGACCACCTAGGCGAGAGGTGGGTCTGGCCCTGGTCGGTGTCTGTGGTTACTTCATAATAACACATTTAACGAGATCTTGGTATTTGATCTGAGTCTGGCCACTGGCCTATACGCACTAACCAACTACGCGAGAAAGATATGGGCACTCGACATCGTGGTATCAGCCGAAGCCTTCGTGACGTCAGCGACTGAGCGGCGCGCGCCGGATTGGAACGTAAGCCTGCTCTTGTATTAAGGGGGCTAGTTCTGCTTCCGGCCACCCTCGCAACATGCAGGTGTGCAATGGGCGATGGGCCCAGACCCCTGCGCCATAGGAGTTAGACCGGCATGCTGACCTCTCTGTTGTGCCTAGGTGGGGCTGCGACATGTTGATCTTCCGAGGCCGGGCATGACCCAGGAAAGTGTGTCTGGCCAAATGGGATCGAGCGTGTTGGGTTATGTGGTGCACCCCTGCAGGGAAGTTTATCTATTCGAATAGCCGTGTCCCTCGGTAAAAGGACGACCCGGAGTTGTACCTTGACCTTATGACAACTAGAACCGGATACTTAATAAAACACACCCAGACAAGTTCCACAGACAACCCGGTGATCGCTTTTCCACAGGGCGATGAGGGGAGGATCGCCAGGTAGGATTATGCTATGCGATGCTACTTGGAGGACTTCAATCTACTCTCTTCTACATGCTGCAAGACGGAGGCTGCAAGAAGCGTAGTCTTCGATAGGACTAGCTATCCCCCTCTTATTCTGGCATTCTGCAGTTCAGTCCACTGATATGGCCTCCTTACACATATACCCATGCATATGTAGTGTAGCTCCTTGCTTGCGTGCACTTTGGATGAGTACTCACGGTTGCTTTGCTCCCTCTTTTCCCCCGTTTTCCTCTTCTTCCCGGATGCCGCAACCAGACTTTGAAGCCAAGGAGCTAGACGCCACCGTCGACGACGACTACTACACTGGAGGTGCCTACTACTACGTGCAGGCCGCTGACGACGACCAGGAGTAGTTTAGGAGGATCCTAGGCAGGAGGCCTGTGCCTCTTTCGATCTATATCCCAGTTTGTGCTAGCCATCTTATGGCACCTTGTTTAACTTATGTCTGTACTCAGATATTGTTGCTTCCGCTGACTCGTCTATGATCGAGCACTTGTATTCGAGCCCTCGAGGCCCCTGGCTTGTATTATGATGCTTGTATGACTTATTTTATTTGTAGAGTTGTGTTGTGATATCTTCCCGTGAGTCCCTGATCTTGATCGTACACGTTTGCATGTATGATTAGTGTATGATTGAATCGGGGGCGTCACAAGTTGGTATCAGAGCTGACTGGCTGTAGGAATCCCCCTTCCACACTCCTTGGCCGAAGTCGAGTCTGGACATTGCAAAACTTTTACTAACATGGCTGTGTGCCTTACGGGCCCACGTCGCCATTTGGGTGGTACTAGGATCTTTTACTCCTCGACCTTTACTCTGGGACTCTGAACTCTCTTCTACTCGAGTTAAGCGATTTTACTAACTCTGCCTCTAGGTTCTCGTAACTACTTCCACCCGGAGAACCCCTTATTAAGGTGATCGCCGGCTGCACCAGAAGATTTCGGAGATACTCTCTGATATTCTCTTGAGACCTTGTGCCTGTTGCTTTTGCAATTCTCTACCACCAAAATATCCCTATGGATAAATACATACACCTGTTGTTCTTACTTTTATTCCTAGTTGATCTTGTTCTTACATGATTCCCTGAAACATTCCAATATCCTGAGAATTCATTATGCCTGTTGCCTTGCAGCTCCATCTCCGCTTTAATACATCTACGGATAATTCCTCACACTCATCGAGGATTTGTTCATTCCTAGTTGATCATGTGATCCACAAGATACTTTGAAATACTATCCGGTCTTTCGATAATCCATTGTAAACTATTGCTCTGCAAATACTTGTCTGCTTGCATTATGGTTATTTTCCATATGTCTAGCAATATTCACGAGCATCCTTTGTCGCCGTTAATTTGAGTCTTTGATCCAATATGTTTGCGAATGCTCGCAATCATCAATCGGACCCAGAATTCATCCTTCTGGCTCAGATGTCATTTTAAACATGAGTTGGTTATCGACCCATCAAATTGCCGTCGATTGTTCCCCTAAGTCTATTCAACTTATCCATTCTTAGCCAGACCGTTGGCTTCTGATCCCTTGATTTGGAAATGATAATTCCTTTGCATGTGATCTTTGAATTAGTCAGTTGTTTCTATAATCCGATGCCCTTTCATTCCTTCTTCCTCCGATAGAGTACCGATACTTGCAACAACTCCGTTGTGGACCACAAACCCTTGTTGGATTATTATCCAATAGTGTCCTTCATATTCAATAACCTTGTGAGCCTTTCCATGGGTATATAATTCCTTTGGTAATTTGTATCATCTACTTTGATAACCATACTCTACTTTTGAGCTGGTATATTTACTCTGAAGTTTGTGATATATGTTCCTAAGATTCCCTGATGGGTTGAACCAATGCCTTCCCTAATCTGTGTGAACCCGAAAGATTTCACGGGTCATACTTATCTGGTATTGGACCAGGTAAAACTTTCAACAACTAATGTCATTTTCAAAATATGAGAGGTGAATGGAAGGTTATGCATTGAGGAAGTGGGAGTCGACCTTGAAGTTTGTGTTCATGCCCATGGAAACGATGTTGAGCTTATCATGATACCTTCTCGTAACAAATAATTATTCACTTGGCATAAGTTGAACTTGTATCTATGATTTTGTCCTTTGCAATCATGGTTTCGACCATATTATTATTCATTAATTCCTTTTCTCAGACAAGTTAAAGTACTTGCTTTCTTCAGATCAGTACGCCTTCCCAACCTCTATTTTTGATCTACCTTCGAGTATTACCCCATGGTATCTCGAGGATATCAACCCATTACACTACATCTTATGAATTTCTGATGAAGTAGTACCTTTCCCCGTCATAGTCACTCCACGGGTTTTGGGTTGTCGTCAACCAAGAACACCGATTTGTGAATCAAATCAACACTGTGATTCAGTACTTCCAGTACTTTGTTGTTGAGAAGTTTAACACTCCATCACGTCATTCCGAGCCTGATTGGCTACATCATTATCATGCTAACTTAAACTGTGCTACCTGGTCCTTCCCGGAGCACAAGTTTTGATGATGAGCTAAGCTTACGTGGATCTTCCTCGTCATACCATTTCGCCTTGAATAGCAAGCTTGATTTTGAGTTTGCATCGTACTCGTGGTTTCAATAACCTTTCGCGTCATCATTCCTTTGACTTGATGTCATCGCCGATCGATTACATCTTCTTGAAATCTCTCGACAAATTTTTTTGTGATCATCATCAACATTCCGAGCTCTTATAGGATATCAACCGAATCCGTGATGAGTAATACCATCCTTGCCCCTCGATGAATTGTGTTATCATCGACAACATTCTTGCCTTCCCCAACGCAAACTTGTTCATGTTTTGTGTTGTACCTTGATTTCCTTGCTATCTGGCTTACGTTATGTTCTACCTTGTAGTATTATTGTCTTCTGTATCAAGAATGATGTGAGGATTACTCCACCTCTTAAGAATTCTTGGTATAGTGATACTTCTCATCAGCCCCATTCTTTCTTGGTCCCCATGTTGTTTCTAACCGGAATACTAACAATTGAACTATGATGTGTGAATTCAAAATTCCTAGCAACCCTATTGATTTGAAGTGAATGGTCGATTGATTCATTTTAATTCTTTTGTTCATTAAGTCGTCGTCCTAATATTTATCGTGCATCCCATCCCCATATTTCGGGTGCACCTGTCAAGCAAGTTTAATTGTGGGTGTTTTCCTCGAACATACATCATTATATCATTTGATCTGACAATTGTTATCTCCTTGTTCACATAACTGTGTAAATCCATCTTATTGGAAACCTCGATGAATTGTCATTGATTCCATCGTCCACGTCCTCATCCTCACGTTGGTTTACTGATGAACTCTTGTTTTGGAACTCGCTTCCATAGTTCATTTCCCGAGAATTTTACAATGTCATCTCGTCAATTTGTGTCGCACCTTTTCTTCTCGGGCATCCTGAGTCTGAGGTATCCTAACACCGATCAGACCTGAATCTCGGTCAGATATGATGGTTGGAACATTTTTCCAAGAGTTATAACACTGGTATTTTATGACCCGGTAAGGTGATGTCATTCCCAGCACACCTGGCCGAAGGACTTACTGTTATAGTTTCCTTTTTAGCAAGGTTATCAATTCTTCCATGAGGAAATTGTAAGACTTATTCTACAAGTTGTTCCTTATCATTTAGCCTTTGAAGCACAATGCTAAGTTTTCTTTATCATTTATCCTAACACTGTTGTATGGGTAATATCATGAGATTCCTCCCCACTTACCTAAATGGTTTCCTAATTTTCTATCATGTCATGGATATCATGCTCCGCTTGTCCTTGGGAAGGATATACCCCTGAAATATGTGTGTATACACATTTTTCTTTCCATTGTTCTGTTTAAACTTGATAATCACTTTTCCTTTCCATTGGTTTGTTTAAACCTTCTTGTGATTTATATAATATAAGCAGTAATATTTCCCTGCTTGAGTAAACACCTCGTTGTACCACTCTCAGTAAGACCCTGTAACTATTGTTGCTGACATTCCGGTAGCCACCGATGGACGAGAACCTTGCCTATTGGTCCACCTCGTTTAACGAGCAGGAAAATGGTTCTCTTTGTCCCTCGCCCTTGGTATCGATGTTGTTGCCGACATAACTGACAGGCTACCCTCTAACATGCCTTGCTATCATGACCGTGCAAGATGTCAACCCCCTTTGATGTAGGGTGGAACCCTATAGCGGCGATCTTTCACGTTTGGAGCGGGATCCCTCGAAGAACACGATGAACACGGGGAAGAACGGGAAGAAATCACAAGGGGAAACACTCAAGAACAAGTCCAAATCACACATCCACTAGACAATCAAACACACAAGATCACAAGGTACATGAACAACAAAGGGAAAGATACAAGGTAAGGTTCATCTCCAAGAGGAGGTCTTGATGATATCCTAGATGGATCTTCCCACAAGGGGGTCTTGATGATATCCCGCGGGATCTTCTCCTAGATGGAGGTCTTGGCCTCCAATGGAGTAGTGGTCTCTCTCTCTCAAGAGTAGAGATAGGTAGGAGCAAAGCTCACCTAAGAATGAGCTATCACTTTGCTAACCCTAGAAAGGAGGTGGAGGAGGTCTATTTATAGCCCAAGGGGCGAAGGGGTACACAGGCTTCGGCCCAAGTCACGCACGCAGGCGGGGTCTGGATGATCCGGATGGTGGCCCGGATGATCCGGGTGTCGGGGGTCCGGATGATCCGGGTGACCGTCCGGATGATCCGGCTTCGTCGAGCAGCTTCTGTTGTCTTCGGGTCGAATTATCCGGATGATCCGGAGGGGGACCCGGATGATTCGGACAGCGGTCCGGATGTCCGGCCTGGCTCCTGCAGCCGCTCCGTCTTCTTCTCCTTTCTTCCGTCTTCTCTTCCATGCTTTCCCTCGCGCATGGTGTAGTCGTTCCTTGGCGCTTGCACTCCTCCTTGACATCCGTGAAGCTCCGACAATACCTATGCATGCACACGTGAGGAGTGTCAAGTAGTATACCATCCACGAGGGTGTCAAGTGAGCACGTGTAAAGGAGATGATTCACCTTTGTGTATGTGAAGTAGATGTCGCACGTGTCACTTGACAAATGGGCTCTTGACGTGGTGATGTCCGTAGGATGCTCCGCATCATCCCCTCCCCCTTGGGAAAGATCCGACCTCGGATCGAAAACCAAATCACCATGGGAAAGAGATGGCGTTGCCGTGTAGAAGTGGTCGATCACCAATTTCTTGTCATCTTGAAGTTCCAAATGGGCACTCTCCAATGTCGCACCGTCTTGTAATTCCTTCAAAAGTAGCAAAGATAACAAGCACTTGGAAAAACAAATGTGGTTGTCGTAAGAGCAAAACCAAGCATTCAAGAGGTGATTCACCCAACAAGTGTTGTCATCAATCATAGCATATGGTTTGACAAAGAAGTGTGTCATGACATTTTGACATATAAATTGAGCACAATCAAGTACATCATGGGAACAAGCATGTAAATGGGAGGTCAAGATGCAAATATATTTGATAAGTGAACAAGCATCTACCTCAAGGTCATAGCAAGCATGCATAGAGAGCTCAAAGAATGGTCTATGGTAGGCATAAGAGTCATTCACAACACCAAATATAGTGAAATGTCTAAACACATGTGGCAAGTGCAAGATAATCCAAACATAACGTGCATAGGGTGTAGTGAAGATATTGTGGCACTCAACACAATGGAAAGAGCAATTGTTCATCATGTGTGAGGCAATCAAGTCAAGCATGTGATAAGCAAAGGGACATGGCATATGTGAAGAAATGATATTGGTGCAACCAACCATATGATAGTAGCAAGTAGTCCAAGAATTGGATGCAACACACAAGGTATATATGTCATGAAGCATGGAAATGTGGCAATCATGGTAGAAAGCAATATCTCGAACATGCGTGCAAATGGTGCAAGCAACACATGAAGTATGATCCACAATATCCAAGCTCAAGAAGGATGTCACCTTGAAAGTGTGTCCTTGTGCATTCTTCACAATGCCGAAGTGCAAGCAAGCGCGGTGTAGAAGCGAGTCGTGGTAGAATATATGAAGCTCACTCTCAAGAGCTGGAATGGTCAACTCACGTGAAGTGGAAGTCAAAATAAAGTCCAAGTATCCTACACATGCACACAACAAAACAAAGAACATATGCACATGGTGGACAAACACATCATCTATCATGATGGTTCTCTTCTCTTGCACATAACCACTAGAAGCACAAGTGCATGAATAGTATGATGCAACAATGGCTATATTCATGGCACTAGGTATATGGTGCAAAGAAGTAAGACAAGCATGATTCACAAGAATTATGTCAAAATCTCCAAATATATGCGAGAATGCTATGGGGGCAATCTCATGAGCAAGAAGAGAGGCAACACATGAAGATGTATGACACGAAGCAATATGAATCATGTGCAAAGCATATAGATGGTTGTCATCAACCGCATGAGATGAGCACTTATAACACAAGAGATAATGATCAAGATATATCATGTGAGAGGCATGAGCATATATGTCATCAACCCAAGAAAGCAAGTAGTGGAACATGGGTAATGCAATATAGCGAGCATTCATAGCTATCAAATCAAGCAAGCTAGTAGTGCGAAGATGCAACATACTAGGAGGAATCATGGCAAACATGTCATTGGTGTAAATAGTGGGCATGAATAATTCACAAGTCATAGCACAAGCATGAAAGCAAGATATGAGTACAATATCATGAATGAATTGGCGAGAGGCCATATGTGAATAGCAATGGGTCATCATGACTCTCCCAACACAACAAGCATCAATAGAATGGGGCACATGATAAACATGGCAAAAGCAACAAGGGTCTCCAGCAAGCATGCAAATACACATAGGAATATCATAATGATGAAACATGGGTAGATGCAAGCAAGGGTCACAATTGCATGGCAAAATCATAGAAGCAAGCATAGCATGCAAAGTGAACACGGTAAAATGAGCATAATGTGAGAAGTGGTAAATGGTCCATAGCCGTGTGAGAGCCAAGTAGAGGAGTTGCGCATAGTCCTTGCGCGAAGGGAACGGTGGTAAGGATAGTCCACGGGATCCCAAATCGTCATTGCTCTCAAGAGCTCGTTTTGTCAACTCGTGGGATTGCGAAGTTGACAAGTATTCATGGGTACCTACACAAAAGAGACACAATCCACAGAAATTATGCGCGTGGTAAATGTACACATCATCCATCATGATGTGTATGTGCACGTGTGATTTAGCACAAGATAATCAATGCTCAAAGAAATTTGAGGCATGGTATATGAACATGTCATCCATCATGAAAGAATAGTTGTTATGTATGACACGATGGGGACACAAATTGAGCAAACAAGTATATGGCACATCAAAAGCATGTTTATTCATGGGGAGCATATGGTGCACACAAGTATGGGGATCATGCAATGAATGGGATGGATCAAATTCCCCTAACATGTACGAGGAAACTATGGGGGTCTCCTCATGAGCAATATCGGAAACATCATATGGAGAAAATGGACAACATCCAAAACAATGCATATCCGAAGTTAGGTGGTCATGGCATGGCATATGAGATAAATGATGCAAAGGGATCATATCAATATCATCACAAGAAAAACAAATGCCAATAACCATGGGCTTGTCATCTATGCCATATGTGCAAATTGGGTTTATTTTAATGGCATATGCATAGTCACTATGAAGAGATTGCAAATAAGACATATGGTTGATCTCATGCATAGCATATGACAAGTCAAGCGGATTATCAAACATGATGTGACCTAAAGAATTGTCACAAGAAATCCTATGTAACATGGCATCACAACTAATAGACTCCACAATAGAATCATCAAACTCATCATAAATGGGCAAATCATCACATGGGGCAATCATACTAGCATGAAGCATGGCAATAGGTGGATCAACATCATGCAAGCAATCAATGTCAAGAATGTCCACTAGTGGGACTAGAGCATCACCTTCACCTATGTTACCTTTGTCATTCCACTCAAGTGGTGTAGGTGAGGTGGGAAAGACCAAATGGTGGTCATCATCATCATCTTGATGGAACCATGTGGGCGGTGCATCATAATCCACCATGGCCATCGTCTTGTCCAAAGGGAGGACGGAGTCGTCGAGGATCGGCGCATCATCATAAATGGGACCTAGCACCAAACGAGAAGACACAATAGAGGTAGAGGTCAAGTTGTTAGAAATGCAAATGGCCTCACGAGACCTATCTACTATCTCACTCTCTCTATGTGGTGGTTCACTCATTCCCTCAAAATAGGTGCACTCAATGTCGCATATGGTGGAGTCACTCAAATCACTCAAGTGGTGGTGGTGGTGGCTCTCCTCACATGAGAATTGGGGTGGCTCATCATATATGGGGCTAGTGGTGAAGTCACTCTCACTCTCAATATTGTGGCAAAAGTCACTCAAGTCATTATACATCGCCGTGGTCGAAGGGAAAGTCCCATGCTCAACCATCTCGTCGTGGTCGCCGTGGATGAAGGCTGAAGATGGCACATCATCACTCTCGTCGTGGATGAAGGCCGAAGATGGCTCAACATCACTCTCGTCGTGGATGAAGGCCGAAGATGGCACATCATCACTCTCGCCTCCTAGGATGGAAGCATCATCCTTGCTCGCCACCTTGTCGCTCGCCTCCAAAGCTTGGTCCTTGAGGGTCTCCGTAGTCGTACTCGTCGCCGCACTGTCTTGAAAAAGAGTCGAAGTAGACTCGGCATCATCAATGCCACAAAGAGGGATGGCGGTGAAGTGACACTTGGGAGCATCGTCTTGGAGCTTGTCGGCCTTGGACATCATGGTGGTACTAGCCTCATGCTTGTCGTAGAGCTTGGTCGCCGCGAAGTTTGCTTGGGGTGGAGAAGCCTTGGCCTTCATGAGTTCTTGTTCCGCCTTGAGAGCACCAATGTAGTAGTCGTCGATGGACTTGTAGTTCTCGAGGAAGATGGTCTTGGAGATGTCGTTGTGCAGTCCCATCATGAAGTGGAACTTCATCGAAATGGGGTCGTCCACGCCGGCTCGTCGCAAGGCAATCATCATCTCCTTGAAGTACTTGTCGATGGACTTGGATCCTTGGGTGGTGTTCTCTAATTGGCGTCGAAGTTGTTCCATGTAGGTTGGAGGCACAAACTCTCGCCGTAAAGCTCTCTTCGTCTTGGGCCAACTCATCTCGTAGCTCTCCGAAGGTGTGTGAAGCCACCATATAGAGGCGTAGTCGTGGAAGTTTCTTGTGGCGCACTTCACTTGATCTTCGGGACGAACTTGATGTAGCTTGAGGTAGTCGTCCATCAAACGCTCCCACTCGAGGTACTCCTCGGGTTCTTGAGTCCCATAGAAAGGAATCGCGTGGTCGATGTCGAGGTCGTAGTAGCTCGTGGAAGTCTCGGACTTGAGCTTGGGGAGCTTCGCTTGAGCGTAGTCTTGGGGTTCTTGCTGGCGAAGATGCCGTATGTCCGTAGGCGAAGATGCCTTGAAGTCGCTTGGCGAAGATGCCAAGGGAGATGGTGAAGTCATCGAGCGGTTGTTGATGTAGAGCTCTTGACCTTCACGTTCTTGTTGGTGATGGTGTCGATGCCGATGTGATCTTGCCGGAGATGGTAGCTCGGAAGCATGTGCTCTTGAGCGTCTTCTCGAAGATGAGGAAGATTGCTTGTAGGACTTGATGAGGGCTTTGATCTCCTCCATTTTAGCTTGCATCTTGGCGTCGGAGTTGTTGTTCATGGCATCGAACTCGTCGTTGTTGTTGTAGACCGAAGATGAAATGCCTTGCCTATCCATCACAAGACTCGAGTAGAGGTGAGTAGGAAATGATATAAACAATACCAAGTTACCTTTTCCCAAAGTTGAGGATGTATCCCGTGTCACTCAATGTGAGATGAAAGAATAGTGGAATTGGTACCGGACTTGTTCACTCACACCTATCAAGTAAAGCTTATGGTGGAGCTCGGTGAGGATAGTGGCACAAAAATTTAATGCAAAATGTTAGCAAGAGTCAATAATGTTGAAAGAGATTCACAAATTCGCAAGTGAAACAAATGGACCAATAGCAAAGAAAGGTACACGGAAACACACACACGGATAGATAAATGGGGTCGTACAACCAAGGAATGAGCACAAAATGTGGAATCCACAGAAAACGCTCGTGTTGCACAACTCAAGAGAGACGCTAGCACGATTGCTCAATAGGCGGATACGACACTTGTGCACAACCTATAAGATGCAAAATGCATAAACTTCTATCCCAAGTATGCTATGTATGTATGGTTCCCGGTGTTTCTCTCAAGCATGATATCATATGATGTAGAATTTTGGCATGGCTCTTATTTGCAATGGGGGTATGATGCTATGGCACTTGCTCACGAGCTCTTTGCTCTCTTTTTGCTTAAAAGCTTTTTCTCTTTTTTTTTCTATGGCCACTTTTGCACAATGCACAAACCAAGATAGCAATTGTGTATATGCGGGAACAAACTTGAGGCACAATGGATGATATGATACCAAGATGATATGGTATGTATGCAATGGATGGTGGATCACTAATGTGCACAAGTCACGTTGCCGGCAATACTCAAATTGCTAGTCTCGATAGGCAAGTAACGCAAAATGGGCTAGGGGTTAACAATGCAATTGCAAGGGAATATACAATGGTGTCGTCGAGGTTACCGTCCTTTGCGATGATTAGTGGCGGTGTTCTTGGTGTAGATACCAAGATGATGGAGACTCGTCCCTAAGTAGCCGAAACACCTTAGGAAACGGAAAAACCGCAAACTCAAAATCTCAAATGACAAATGTCAAAAGGTGGTAGCGGAAAGCGGTGGTGGTTTTCTCTTGGCAATGCGGAAGTGGGACGATGGGCTATACACGATGTAAGAGTTGGAAGCACACGGTCCCTAAGTAGCCGAAACACCTTAGGAGACACAACTCACAACGCAAACAAAATTGGTTAAGTTTGGGATGTCGGAAGTGTATGGTGGGCAAGGTTATGTGGAAGTGGTGGTGGTGGTTGATGAAGAAGCAATTGTCCCTAAGTAGCCGAAACACCTTAGGAGACTCTAGTCACAACTCAAACAACCACATATGCAATGGGGAACAAAATGTGTTAGGTTGCGGAAGTCGGTGGTGGCTATGCGGATGATATGGTGGAGGGCCTAGGCAAACTTGCCAAATTTCAGAAAATATGATGGAGTCAAATGATGTTGGTGGTATTTTTGTGGGATGGGGGATGTCAATAGCTTCAAAACGAGCTAAAGAACGTCAAAATCGGAGTTCCGATGAATTAGTTATGACCAAAACAAAATTTCAGCCGTGTCAGTTTCAGGGTTAACCGGACATCCGGGAGGAGGTCCGGATGATCCGGGCTAGGTCCGGATGATCCGGGTGTACATCCGGATGATCCGGGTTCGTCAGCTCCGGTTCTGTTTTCTGGGTGCGTGGGGTATCCGGACGTCCGGGAGAGGGTCCAGCTGATCCGGGAGGTGTCCGGATGATCCGGGAGAAGGTCCGAATGATCCGGGCAGGTCAAACTGCTCGGGATTTCCTCTCGGGGACGAATTTTTGGGCGGAAATGGATGATTTTCGAGGCAAAATTTGAGGGATTTCATGGATGGAAGGTGGGGAAACTTGGGGAGATGCTAGATCCACTCGAAACCAAGCAAATCCACGGATCAAAATCAACAAAACATCATCAAACCAACAAATCACAAAAAATTTTGGGGCTATTTTTGGTGGGGATTTTTGGATTTAGGACGAAATCAACAAAATTAAGCTAGAAAAATATGGGTAGGGGCTCCAAAAACGTGATCAACGTGGCTCATGATACCATATGATGTAGGGTGGAACCCTATAGCGGCGATCTTTCACGTTTGGAGCGGGATCCCTCGAAGAACACGATGAACACGGGGAAGAACGGGGAGAAATCACAAGGGGAAACACTCAAGAACAAGTCCAAATCACACATCCACTAGACAATCAAACACACAAGATCACAAGGTACATGAACAACAAAGGGAAAGATACAAGGTAAGGTTCATCTCCAAGAGGAGGTCTTGACGATATCCTAGATGGATCTTCCCACAAGGGGGTCTTGATGATATCCCGCGGGATCTTCTCCTAGGTGGAGGTCTTGGCCTCCAATGGAGTAGTGGTCTCTCTCTCTCTCAAGAGTAGAGATAGGTAGGAGCAAAGCTCACCTAAGAATGAGCTATCACTTTGCTAACCCTAGAAAGGAGGTGGAGGAGGTCTATTTATAGCCCAAGGGGCGAAGGGGTAAGTGAGGGGCGAAGGGGTACACAGGCTTCGGCCCAAGTCACGCACGCAGGCGGGGTTCGGATGATCCGGATGGTGGCCCGGATGATCCGGGTGTCGGGGGTCCGGATGATCCGGGCGACCGTCCGGATGATCCGGCTTCGTTGAGCAGCTTCTGTTGTCTTCGGGCCGAATTATCCGGATGATCCGGAGGGGGACCCGGATGATCCGGCCGAGCTCGGATGATCCGGACAGCGGTCCGGATGTCCGGCCTGGCTCCTGCAGCCGCTCCGTCTTCTTCTCCTTTCTTCCGTCTTCTCTTCCACGCTTTCCCTCACGGATGGTGTAGTCGTTCCTTGGCGCTTGCACTCCTCCTTGACATCCGTGAAGCTCCGACAATACCTATGCATGCGCACGTGAGGAGTGTCAAGTAGTATACCATCCATGAGGGTGTCAAGTGAGCACGTGTAAAGGAGATGATTCACCTTTGTGTATGTGAAGTAGATGTCGCACGTGTCACTTGCCAAATGGGCTCTTGACGTGGTGATGTCCGTAGGATGCTCCGCATCACCCTTTCTACTTTAACCCACATGGTGGGCCCATAACCCACAGTTCCACAGGATCTAAACCTGACTCTCCTGCACCCCTGTTCCCAAGGTTGTTCCTCACGCTTGGCTTCATATGTAATTCACGAGCCTCCTTCCGGGGGATCATCAATTCTGGTATTAAACACAATACCTATACCCGTTGCCTTGTTTCAGGCAACGACGATTGTCTATCCGTTTCAAAGATCTTATGGTACCTTCTTACTTTGCTCTTGATGTGTTGTATTTGTTCAACTCGAGAGATACTCTTATGATCATTCTTGGGATACCGCCCCCAGATGATTTTCCCTTATAACATTCAATTGTCGTAAAGCTGACCCTTACCTATTCGTAAGTACGATGGAGTTCCCGAAGAAAGGACAACAACTTCATCAGGATGACCTGAAACAGCAGAATGAAGACATCAATGTAATGGATCAACCTCTTCGAGAAGAACAACCAAGACCAAGAACACTCCCTAGAATTTCGTAACCCGAACCTTCCCCCTTTACTTCCCTCTTAAATCTCGGGACGAGATTTCTTGTAGTGGAGGAGAATTGTGACGCCCGGGTAATTAAGCTACAGTGAACCTCTGCTAATGATGCCACGTCACCTCGGTTACTGTTGATAAACTCGAGTTATTTCGAGACCGTTTCAAAATTCAAATTCAGATTAATGTCAACAATAAAAGTTTTCAAAAGTTACAACAAAAATGTTCGGGTAGTGCCTAATATCACTTAGGTAGTTATAGTGAAGAAAACATAATTTTACAAAGTGCCTAAGTGCTTTAAGTTAAATATAACAGAAAAGAAAAATAAATAAAAGAAAGAAATTACAAAAACAAAAAAAACAAAAAGAGGAACCCCGGGCTCCGGCCCAGCAGGCCATCAGCCCCACAGGGCCAACCCACCAGGCCCATCCGGCCACTCCCCCACTCCCCTTATCCACTCCCCCAGAAACCCGAACCGCCACCGACACCCAACTCCCCCACGCAAAATATCTCTGCCCCCTCTCTCCCGATTGGATCGGGATCAAGAGGAGGAGGCCACCGACGCCGCGCCCGGTGCCGCCCGGCCCCGTCATCGGACCTCGCCGAACGCCTCGTCCTCGCCGCCCCCTCCCGGCCTTCTTCCTCACCCTCCAGCACCGTGCCCGTCTTCCCCGAGCTCCGCAGGACCTCGTGCTCGTCGCATCGACGCCGGAACCCCGCCGCTCGAAGTTGCCTGCAGCAACCCGTCGCCCCCTGCGCCCCATCGCCGGTGCCGCTTGTCGCCCATCGACATCGACGCCCATGACGCCGCGGCCACCGTCGCCTTCCTATCCCTCGTGGGATCTCCTCCTCACCGGCGTTGCGTCCCCGTCTTCCTCCCCGAGCACCGCTGCCTAGGCCCCACGGCCCTGTGGTGAGGCCCCGGCAACTCCTCCTCCTCCCCTGCTCCGGCCACTTTGGCCATGGCCTCGCTCACCGGCGCCCGCACGCGCGCCGGCCGCCCCGGCCGCGTCCCACTGCTCGGCTCTACTGCTGCTGCTAACTGCCTCTGTTGCCGCTGCTAACTGCTCCAGTGTCGTCGCCGCTGCTTCGCTCTACTGCTGCTGGTGTCGTTGCTTGCTGCCGCCCTGCTCGACCCCGCTCGCCACCGCTGTGAGTCCTGCTGGCCTCAACCGCCTGCAACGCGCGCCGCCCTGTGGTGGCCTCGCCAATGCCGCCTCAGGCGGGCGGCCTCGTCGTGCCCGTGGTCGCCCCCCCTTTCGATTTGGGTGAATGCCCAATCGGGCTGGCCGCCCGTGCCCGTAACCCGCACGCCCTTCGCCCGTTACGCCCGACCCGCAAGGCCCCTGTGCCACTGACCTGGGGGCCCCACACCCCAGAACGTTTAAAAAAAGTGAATTAGGAAAATTAATAATAGTAACTAAATAAAAATGTTAATCAACTAATTAATTAATTAATTATATTTAATTAACCTAATAACTAACTAACCTAATTAACTACTGTTAATTAATTAGACAGCCTATGACATGCAAGGCCCACGCGTCAGTTTGACCCAGTCAACACCTCTGTTAACTGCTGACGTCATGTTGACGCAATAATGTTATTTTCGAATTAATTTAAAAATAATAATTTAGAAATTGATTAAATCTTTAAAGATTTAATATAAAATAAACTGTAGCTCGGATGGAAAAACTTTGTAGATGAAAGTTGCTCAGAAGGACGAGACAATGATCTTGATAAAATAAACCATAGCTCGGATTTCAAGCCAATAAAAAATGGCTCCTCCTAGTGCATTTCTGACATCTGGGTCCCATGCCATTGTCAACGTAGTCAATAAACGAGAGAATTGCATAACGAGCGGCTGACACCAGGGAACCGGTAGCTCGCCCAGTTATTTTTGTTTTGGGTTAATTTGATAATGCCTCCGACAAATGCCACTCCAATTTCCAAACTTTGAAAAATGCCATTTCATGCCATTTCTAGTGGCATTTTTTGAAGTCTGGAGTGGCGTTTTTCAAAGTTTGCAAAAATTGCAGTGGCATTTTTCAAAGTTTGGAAATTGCAGTGGCATTTTTGAATCACCATAATTGGAGTAGAAAATTTATCTAATTTGTTTTTGAGACGGAAGCAGGGTGTCAACTGGGCTGTGCGGGATACTCTGACCTGTCTTGACAACCTTTTCTTTTATGTTTACCACAGACCAGCCCGGTAGTTTTTTTTCTTTCTGAAAATGGCTAGCCCAGTTTTTTTGTGATTTTTCAAGTAAGTTGCTTTATCAGGCCTGTTGGGCTGCAAATCTTTCAAGACGAGGAGAGCTTCATTCGGCTGGCCGAGAAAATGGCCTATCAGTAATGAGAAATGGGACGTACATTTTTAAAACACATCAAACCGGCAATTAGTTTCAAATATATTTTTTCATTTCGAGATTTTAAATTGCATTGATTTTTATGCGTGGACAATTTATTGGATTTTATATTGATATACATTTATTTTTAAAATCAGTCTGAATGTGACTCGAAATTTCGGAATTATAAACAGTTCAGACCGCACCGACATATGCAAAATTTCGTATAATTTTTTAACCGTGGCCACAATATGGGCTGTAATGCTAACAAAAAGAATATGGGCTCCAAAAAAACCCATAAGAATTAGCAAATGGGCTGTAAACTATTTGAAATAATGGCAGATGGGCTGTATGCTGTTTTCTAGAGATTTGAGGCTTTCCACAGATGGCCTGTATACTGTTGGATGTCCATCCAACGGCCGTCGTGCTTCTTCAATCTCTGCTCTTCCTACTCCAGCCACTCAAACAAGCGCCGTCGGGACTGCCTGCTCCCTCCTCCCCGCGGCCAGCTGTGCTGCCGCGCAGGCCTCACTGCCCCACCATACTCCCATCGCTGGCCTAGCCATGCCTCTACTCACCCACAGTCCCACACCTGCTGTTATTCTCCGGCGACGGCATATGAACCTGTAAACCCTCATACAGTCGTACTCCCCTCCTCATGGGAAACAACTGTCGAGTCTTCCCTGCCTCCGTGTCGTTCCCTTCCTAGGCCTTGTCGTCGTCCACCGCCCTGGTGCTCTTGGTGTGGCGTGGTCAACGTGGTCAGCGACCGACATGCATCTGAAGTGGACTATACGTGGAGAGGCTGACAGCTGGGTCCACAGCCGCACGCAAGGAAATGCCTCCTTATTACGCGCAAAATAATGATTCCTCCACCTGAGATCTGGGACCGACCGAAAGGGCCTCTGTATTTCGCCCAAAAAACATTATCGCCGCTGACAGCTCGGACCCACTAGCTATATCTTTGCACGCAAGGAAGTGCCTCCTTACTACGCCCCAAAAAAAGAATACTCCCCCTGCTAGCTGGGACCCACTATAGTGGGCCTACTAAGTTTACGGGGACGAAGGGCTTTGTCAACTTAGTCAATATGCACGATTCTAGCTCAACTGACCGTATGATGTCCATCCAACGACCGTAGTGCTTCTTCAACCTTTGGTCTTCTTGCTCCAGCCACCCAAAGCAGCGCCGGTCGTGCCGCATGTTCCTGCCTCCCGTGGCCGGATGTGCTGCCGCGGAGGCCTCACCGCCCCCTACTATTCCCACCGCTGGCCAGGCCCTGCAGCGACGGCAGCCTCACACCACAGCCGAACCAATGAACCCTCGTACTCCTCTCCGCGCGGGTTTCCACTGCCGCGTCTTCCCCGGCTCCCCGTCGTCCCCTTCCTAGGCCTTGCCGTCGTCCACCGCCCTGGTGCTCTCGGCGCGGCATGGTCAACGTGGTCAAGGAATGACTTCCATCGGACGTGGACTGTATGTGGAGAGGCTGACAGCTTGGTCCATGGCCGCAGCAAGGAAGTGCCTCCTTATTACGCGGAAAATAATTATTCCTCCACCTGACAGCGGGGACCCACCGAACGGGCGACCGTATTTCATGAAAAAAAAACGTTTCCCCCCTGACTGCTGGGACCCACCAGCTACACCTTCGCACGGAAGGAAGTGCATCAGGGCAAAAAAACGATTCACCCCCCTGACTGCTGGGACCCACCAGCTACATCTTTGCACGCAAGGAAGTGCGTCCGGGCAAAAAAAAACAATTCGCCCCCCTGACTGCTGGGACCCACTAGCTACATCTTCGCACGCAAGGAAGTGCGTTCGGGCAAAAAAAAAATGATTCGCCCCCCTAACTGCTGGGACCCACCAGCTACATCTTCGCAGGCAAGGAAGTGCCTGACAGTCGGGACCCACCTGGTCGAAGAGTATGTAGCGTTATCATTCTGGTCGCGAACGTGTACGTACATACTGGTCGATGTAGAGGCGCGCACGTGTCGTAGTAGAGGCGCGCACGTAGCATGTACACGTACGTACAACAGCGAGGATGCAAGAAAGAAAATACAGCCACGTACGTACATACGGGCAGGGTCTCGAACGCCTACTTGCGCATACGTACATTGCTGCGTCGGAACGGAGAAACAGCGTCGTTGTCGTGTTCATGGGGAGCCAACCAGCTGGGTCGGAACGGAATGCACGGTCGTGTTCATCGGGAGGGCTTGGATGGAACAGGCGATGGAAACGAGGCCTGGCGTACCACACAACGGAGGAAACGGCCTTGTGTTCGACCGGCCATGTTCGAAACGGGATCCTATTGATCGGGAGGGGCCTGGCGTACCGCAAAACGGAGGAAACAGACCTCCTACGGTCAAAACGGGGGTCCTGTTGATCGGGAGGGGTGTGGCATACCGCAAAACGGAGGAAACGGACCTCCTACGGTCGAAATAGGGGTCCTGTTGATCGGGAGGGGTGTGGCGTACCGCACAACGGACGAAACGGACTTGTGTTGGAGCGCTACGGTCAAAACGGGGGTCCTGTTCATCGGGAGGGGTGTGGTGTACCGCAAAACGGGACTCCACGAGATATTGTTCATCTCCACCGTCGACCTCCTCCAGCCTCCACGGGCGACCGTCGACCTCCTCTAGCCTCCACGGGCTCCTGTTCATCCAGCCTCCACCGCGTGCTACTCCACCGGCTACTGTTGAACAACCCCTCCACGGGCACCCCTCCACCGTCTACTGTTCATCCAGCCCTCCACACCACGGGGTCCTGTTCAACCACCCCTCCACGGCCACCCCTCCACCATCTACTGTTCATCCAGCACTCCACACCACAGGGTCCTGTTCATCCAGAGGCATTGGACCGCTCACTGTTCATCCAACCCCCCCCCCCCCCCCCCGCGCAACGCTCACTGTTCATCCCAGAGGCAGCATCGATCGGCTTTAGTTAGCAGTAGTAGCGAAGGAATCGCTCGATCGGGTTCAGTTAACAGCCATCGATCGATCGCTCGGGTTCAGTAACGCGTAGCCTGCAGTGCAATCGCTCGGGTTCAGTTAGAGCCCAATGCCTCGCTCGGGTTCAGTTAGAGCCAACGCCTCGCACACACGCATGTACGTGTACGAGAGAAACGCGCATCGCTCGGCCCCCAACCTCCCACCGTAACCGGCAACTCCCCGAAATTTTCCTCCCCCTTGCTTCTATCATGGTTTTTTCCGTCATGGACGGCCCAAAGAATGTCATGCAGCTGCATCTCCAGCCCGCCCAGGACGAAAAGCCCATTTTCTGTCATGATTTTTTTCAGCAAGGCAAGTAACTCCCAAAGATTTGATAATAAAACAGGTAATAGGTACTACCTCATCTACTTCCCAGCCCACAATTTAATTAGATCCTAGTCATGCAATGTTTGAGGATTGATCTAATGCATAATACTGGGTAGTAGAAAAGGTATGATCAAGTGTTACTTGCCTTGCTGATGATCCGCGAAACCTAGAGACTCGAAGTAACAGGCGGCGCACTCCGGGTATTCTATCGCAGACAAACAAACAAGCATACAATAAGTACTGATCTAATGCATAGGTAAAACTCGAATAAAAGATCTAACCTGAAAGTTCAACTTAAGAACTCCGGTTTGCAAAAAGAATCAAATCAAACAGAGCAACGAAAGTCAAACAGCGAAAGAAAACAGCTTCATTTTACTAATCTAGATCTAAGTCAAATTTTACAGAAGCAAAAACTTGTTTAAGTAGATTATTCGGAAAGAGGGTTTCGAGACGAAACTCCAGGCGCTTGAATCGCCTGATTCTGATAAACGAGCGAAAAGTTATACTAAAACAAAAAATCGGATCAGGAATCGCGATCAGAAAAATCCTGGATTAAATCCGAGAAAAAGAAAAACGACGAACGGGTTAACGAACGAACGTTCGTTAACTAAACTAATCTGATGAACACATTCGTTAAAACGAACGAACGGGCGAACGCTCGCTATTTATACTAAACCGAAATTAAAACCGATCTAATAAAAAAACCGAAAATGAATCGACACAAAACCGATCGGTTTTAAAAAAAACGGCACGGAAGTCGAGACGGCGGCGAACCTCGGCGAGCGTGCGGGCGGTGGGGTCGACGGGGTCCGACGGGGCGGCGGCGGGGTTCGGCGGGCGGGGCGGCGGCTGGCGGCGGCTGGCAGCGGCGGCGGCGCGGGGCTGGGGCGGCTAGGGTTTGGAGGGGCGGCGGCTGGGCCTCGGGCTGGCTCCCCCCGGCTTATAAAGCCCCGCGGGCCGGGAATCCTAGACAGACACGGCCCGTAGGTCGGTTGCGTTTTTTTAAAATAATTTCGCGCAGAAGAAAAATAAAGAGAAATACTAAACGGACTCCCAAAATCCCAAAATAAAATTTCCCCGGCTTCTAAAATCAAGCCGGACAAGATGAACATTTATTGGAGGCCTAAATGCAATTTTGAAAAACGCGCATTTTTCCTAAATCCAAATAAAAAGGCGAAAACTCCAAAATAAATCTTATTTGATTTTTTTATTAAATCTTCATCATTTCTTTATTTTGGGAAAGTCATTTTATTCCCTCTCTGAAATTTTGGTAGTAGAAATAATTGAAGATAAAATAAATAAAATCAATGATCCTATTTTCAAAATTTGAGAAAAACTCAAATATGAAAATAACGAAATCCCCAACTCTCTCCGTGGGTCCTTGAGTTGCGTAGAATTTGTAAGATCGAGTCAACAATGCAACAAAAATATGATATGCAATGATGATCTATGTATAACATTCCAAATTGAAAATTTGGGATGTTACAAACCTACCCCCTTAAGATGAATCTCGCCCTCGAGATTCGGGTTGGCTAGCAAAAAGGTGAGGGTGGGCCTTGAGCAGATCTTCCTCTCGTTCCCAGGTGGCTTCCTCCTCGGTGTGGTGGCTCCACTGTACTTTGCAAAACTTGATAACCTTATTGCGGGTAACTCGGCTGGCATATTCCAGAATCTTAACCGGTTTCTCTTCATAAGTCAAATCATCCTTCAACTGAATCGCTTCCAATGTCACTGTATCTCTCAGTGGTATATCAGCCATCTCTGTGTGACACTTCTTCAATAGTGAAACATGGAACACATTGTCGGTGTACTAAAGTAGGGGTACCTTAGTATCCCGAACTTGTGCACGGGCAGTCGTAGCACCCAGCGGCAAGGCTTGCCGGGCGTCCGTCAAGATCCTCCGTAGCTCATATTGATGCCATTCAAGAACAAAGTGTTTTGACTGAGAAGACAAAACTCCGGCAAGAAGAGCTTGCCGGGAAGGGCAAGGCCCCGGCAAGAGGAGCTTGCCGGGAGGGCCAGCCAAGAAACTTGCCGCGACGCGCCGCGCGTCCCGGCAAGACCCGGCGAGCGACAAGCTTTCGGGCGCGACAAGACAACGACCACGACAAGGCACTTGCCACGGCGAAGCCACCACTCTGCTCCCACGCTCCAGCGCATCCGACGACGTGTCGCCGCAGGATCGTTCCAAGCACACGTGGCGGGGAGCTGTGCAGCCAAGCGGTGCGAGGTGGCAAGTGGAGATGACAAGAAGGCCATCGTGGTAGGCGGTGGCGCCCCTAACGGTCGCTTCTCTGCCGTCAGAGTTAGGTAGGGTGCACTGTAGATAGCAGTTGTACCAACCACCCCTTTTTACATTTGTACCCCTCTCTGCGTTGCCACCTGTCGGTGACCCCTTTAGCCTATAAAAGGAGGCCCATGCGCAATGTAGAAGGGGTTCGACTCATTCGAAACTGCAGAACGCTCACGCTCTCGAGCAAGAACACAATATAACCACAAAGCAGCAGTAGGAGTTTTATCTCTCCGGAGAGCTCCGAAGCTGGGTAAAATCCCTCGCGTGCTTCGCCTCGATCTGCTCTTCGTGCGCCCTTCGCTCCCTGCCGGACCGAGAAGGGGCCCCGCCCCATAGGTGTTCATCTCCCACGACATCTTTGGCGCGCCAGGTAGGGGGGCGTCGAGGTTGTGCGAACCTGATCCGGTGTTCGCGCGCGCCACATCAACACCTTCATTGACATGTCACCGAAGAAGAAGACTTCGGAGGTGGTTGGTCCGTCCGCGTTGATCCCACCGCCACCGGAGCAAGCGGGCGGTGGGGTGGACGCCGGCGGAGGAACGGGCGCCGACGGGGGGACTCACATCGTCACCAGGTCCAAGGACAAGGCCCCGCAAGCCTCGGCGTCTGTGCATACACCGCACCCCTCTCAGGAGGTGCGGGATCGACAACGCCATGGTGCTCCTAGCACCGTACTCACGTTGGAACAAGGCCAAGCTGGTGGATCACGGGACGCTCAAGGCCAACATGCGCGTCAACATGTTGAAACGAGCGCAGTACGGTCGCCTGGAAGAGATGTTGCTCCTTCTAACACTGTTAGAAGTTTGAGCATATCCCGCTCCTCGCGTCGTTCGCCACCGCCACCCAAGACTCCAGAGGAAGCGCTGGCCCGAGCCCAACTGCATCTAGATTACCCTCCAGCGCCAGACAAGATCGACGATTGGAGGGCCACCATTCAGAGCCTCACCGGCTTCGCCGTTGGCGACAAGCCCCGGCAACCGAGCACGTCGAAGCCCCGGCAAGACGCCCAGGCGCAAGCCGGCGGCGACAAGAGCGCTGGGGGTGCCACCACCGTGTACTCCCCACCCAGAAGGCCAAGATCGCCGACTCGCCGGGCTAACCTCGACACCGATTCCACCGCGTCGTCGGACCCGCGAGCTCGTCGCGATCAGCGCCAAGTTCTCCAAGAACGATGACAAGAAGACGCTCGTACTCGCATCGAGCGTCGAAGAGAAGCGCGGCGTCAGTCAGACAAGCGCGCTGGGCCCGCTGTTGATATGCATGCGCCAGGGGAACCAGGTGACTTGCCATACGTGGTAGGTTGCCCTGCGTTCACTCGTGAGCTGCAGCAGGTCCAGTGGCCCAGTACCAAGAACTTCAAGCCAGATGTACCCGAGAAGTACGATGGCAGGATACATCCGTCAGAGTTCCTTAGCGTCTACACCATCGCGGTGCAGGCTGCCGGGGGGCGCGACGAGAAGATCCTCGCCAACTACTTCCCGTTGGTGCTCAAGCCCAACGTCAGATCTTGGCTCATGCACTTGCCGGACAACTCCATCTCTTCATGGGCAGATCTGTGCCATCAGTTTGTCGGCGCCTTCACAAGCGGCCACAAGCCCCATGGCCAGGAGAGCGATCTTCATCTGCTCGCCCAGAAGGAAGGAGAACCCCTGCGCAAGTTCATTCAAAGATTCAGCCAGGTGCAACGCAACATCCCAGACGTCCACCCCGCCGCGGTTATCAGCGCGTTCCATCTGAACGTGCGTAATCGCAGGATGAGGGAAGAGATGGCGATGTGCAAAATCAGAGATGTCCGCGAGATCTATGCTCTGGCCGACAAATGCGCATGTGCTGAGGAGGGGAGGAAACTCCCCTGAGAGAATGCAGGAGCAGAAGCATCTGACAGTGAGGATGCCGCCCCGGCAAAGAAGAACCGGAGGCGGAATAATAGAAAGAGGAAAGCCAAGGATGTGCTAGCTGTCGAGCAGTCCGGCAACGAAGGTGGCGCCGAGAAGGCCAAAGCTGGTGACTCCGGCGAGGCTGTGGTGGCCGCCGACAAGCAGGACGGCTCCGGCAAGCAGTACTGCAAGATCCACCGCACCAAGGGCCATGATCTCCAGACCTGCAAGAAAGTTGAGCAGCTCGTTGAACTACAGAAATCTGAATATGAGCGGCGTGACAAGGAGAAGGCCCAAGAAGGTGGCGGAGGATCCGGCAAGAAGCGTCCCGCCCGGGGAGGGCGCCGCGGCAAGGCTAAGCAGCGGCAAGGAGACAGGCCTCCCCGCGGCCGCGACAAGGATGAAGACGAAGACGAAGATGAAGAGATGGACGAAGATGAGGCCGACGAGCAGGAGTTTCAGAAGGCAACAACGGTTTTGTGCGTCGACGGCGGTGCTTCTCTGCATACTTCGCACCGCCAGCTCAAACAGTGGGTGCGTGAAGTTAATGCAGCAGAACCATCAGTTGAGTCGCGCAAGCCTCTGAAGTGGTCCAGCACGCCCATCATCTTTGATGTTGAGGATCACCCTGATCGCATAACTGCGGTCGGGTGCTTGCCGATGTTGGTTTCACCAACGATCCGCAACCTCAAGATCACAAAGATGCTGGTTGACGGCGGGGCCGGCTTGAATCTGATCTCCTCCACGGTGCTCAAGAAACTCCAGATCCCCGACAGCGAGCTCGAAGAGACCGGTACCTTTCAAGGAATCAACCCAGGAAGGAGCAAGCCGAAGGGGAAGATTACACTGCCAGTGACATTTGGCAGCGAACTGAACATCAGGACAGAGAAGGTCACCTTTGACGTTGCTGATTTCCCATTGCCCTACAATGGGATATACTTGGCCGCTCTCAAGATGCCCGGTCCGATAAGTGTCATTTATGTCCATGGCGACAAGAAGGATGCCCTTATCTGCACCGACAAGATCTACCGGGAAGCAGCAGCCGCAGCAGAATGCAAACCAATTGCCGCTGAAGCTCCCGGGGGGAAGAAGAAGACTAAATCCGGCAAGAGTAGCTCTGATGCCCACTCCGGCAAGCGCACCTCTTCTGAGTGCTGCGCTACCGTCAAGGATGCACCATCGAGCTCCACCGGCAAGTGCAAGAAGGCAAAGACAGCTTCACCATAGACCAAGAAAGTGGCCGCCAAGGAGGACGGCACTGGTGGTACCTTCACCATCAGTACCACACTTGACCCTAAATAGGAAAGCGCGCTCGTTGCTTTCCTGCGGGCGAACGTCGATGTGTTTGCATGGCAACCATCTGACATCCCCGATGTTCCTAGGAAAGTAATGGAGCACCACCTTACCGTCTGCCCTCACGCGTGGCCTGTCAAGCAGAGAGTTAGGAAACAAGCAGTGGAGCGTCAAGAATTCATCGCAGAAGAGATCAAGAAGTTGGAAGCAGCAGACCTTGTTAGAGGAGTGCTCCATCCTACGTGGTTGGCCAATCCTGTAGTCGTGCGCAAGGCGAATGGGAAGTGGCGGCTTTGTATTGACTTCACTGATGTTAATAGAGCTTGTCCCAAAGATCCATTTCCCTTGCCACGCATTGACCAGATTGTCGACTCCACGGCAGGATGTGATTTGCTTTCATTTCTTGATGCATACTCAGGATATCATCGGATCTTCATGGCAGAAGAGGATGAAGAGAAAACCGCATTCATTACTCCATGTGGCACGTACTGCTTCGTACGGATGCCTTTCGGACTAAAGAATGCCGGTTCAACATTTGCAAGGGTAGTTCACGAAGCCTTTGAGCCACAGCTGCATAGAAATGTAGAAGCTTACATGGATGACATAGTGGTCAAGAGCAAAGACAGAGCAATTCTGATTCAAGATTTGGACGAGACCTTTGCAAATCTGCGCAAGATCAATCTCAAACTCAACCCCGAGAAGTGCGTGTTTGGAGTCCCTTCCGGCAAGCTTCTCGGGTTCTTTGTATCCCAGAGGGGGATTGAGGCCAATCCCGACAAGATCAAGGCCATCGAGCAGATTGAAGCCCCGAAGCGCGTCAAGGATGTATGAAGGCTTGCCGGCTGCGTTGCCGCTCTCAGTAGGTTCATTTCTAAGTCTGCTTAGCGCGCCCTACCATTTTTCGAAATTTTGAAAAAGGCAGGTCCAATGAAATGGACCCCTGAAGCGGAGGCTATGCTGCAAGACTTGAAGAGATATCTGTCATCCACTCCAATACTTGTCGCACCTAAGCCACAAGAGAAGGTGCTGTTATACCTAGCGGCAACCAATCAAGTGGTTAGTGCTGCGTTAGTAGCGGAGAGGGAGGCAGATGATAAGCCAACAGCCGCGGCAAGCACATCCAGCGATGAGCAGGGGGCTTCCCCGACAAGCTCTGGTCCCGGCAACGATAGATCTGTGCAGCCACAGGAAGAGAAACAGAAGAAGATGGTGCAGCGCCCAGTTTATTTTTTCAGTTCCCTTCTGCAGGGGGCTAGGTCAAGGTACTCTGGCGTGCAGAAGTTTCTTTTCGGCCTTCTGATGGCCTTGAGGAAGCTGCGCCATTACTTTCAAGCACATGAGATCACAGTTGTCACTCGCTTTCCGTTGAAGAGGATATTGCAGAATCCAGAAGCAACAGGCAGGATTGTCGAGTGGGCACTAGAATTGTCAAGCTTTGGCCTTAAATTTGGGAGTACCTCAACTATCCAAAGCCGAGCATTGGCAGAATTCATAGCAGAGTGGACGCCAACACCTGATGAGGAAACTCCAGAGACGAGCATCCCCGTCAAGGAAGCAAACAAGGAATGGGTCATGTACTTTGATGGTGCCTTCTCGCTGCAAGGCGCCGGTGCGGGCGTACTACTTGTCGCACCCACCGGAGAGCACCTCAAGTACGTGGTCCAGATGCACTTTCCCAAGGAGCAAGCGACAAACAATACTGCAGAGTATGAAGGCTTGCTTGCCAGACTCAGGATCGCTGCCGACCTTAGAATCAAGAAGCTCATCGTCAGGGGTGACTCGCAGCTTGTCGTCCGCCAAGTGAACAAAGAATATCAAAGTCCATTGATGGAAGCCTACATTGATGAAGTGAGGAAGTTGGAAGAACATTTTGACGGCCTGCAGATGGAACATGTTCCAAGAGCTCAGAACGACATTGCAGATGGCCTATCAAAATGCGCCGCACTCAAGTTACCTGTGGAACCAGGAATCTTTGTGCTCAAGCTGACTCAACCATCTGTAACACCATCAAGTGGACATAGCAAGAAGAGGAAGTTAGTCTCTGGTAACTACTTTCCGGCAGAGCTCCCTGAAGCCGCCGCCAAGAAGGTTCCCAAGCCTAACACCAAGAGTACTGAGGAGCAGTCTGCTCCGACAAGCCTTAAGGTTTGTTCCGTTGAAGCAGACGCTCCCGACAAGTTTTGCTTCGGCAAGCTTGCCGGGTAACATCAAGCTCCGGCTGAGACACAGGTCCTTGCCGTAGAAGCTGATGTTCCCGCAGCAGCATCTGTGCCTTTAGTCCTTGTCGTTGAGTCACAGGCTCCGGCATGGGCGTAGCAGATTGTCCGTTTCCTTCAAACAGGAGAACTTCCCGAAGAGCAAGAAGAAGCGGAGAAAGTAGCCCGGCAATCAAGTATGTACCAGTTTGTCGATGATATATTGTACAGAAGAAGATTCAACAGAGTGAAATTGAAGTGTATTCCCTGGGAAGAAGGACAGAAGTTGTTGGCGGAGATACATGGAGGCATATGTGGCCATCACATTGGCGCAAGAGCACTTGCCGGCAAAGCTTTCCGACAAGGTTTCTTTTGGCCAACAGCCCTCCAGGATGCAACTGCACAAGTAACCAAGTGTGAAGCATGCCAGTTCCACTCCAAGCAGATACATCAACCAGCTCAAGCTCTCCAGACAATCCCTTTGTCCTGGCCATTTTCGGTCTGGGGGCTCGACATCCTCGGCCCCTTTCCCCGAGCTGTCGGGGGCTTTGAGTACTTGTACGTGGCTATCGACAAGTTTACAAAGTGGCCGGAAGTGGAAGCAGTGAGGAAGGTGACAGCACAGTCAGCAGTCAAGTTCTTCAGGTCAATTGTGTGCCGTTTCGGAGTCCCTAACAGGATCATCACCGACAATGGCACACAATTCACGAGCCGCACCTTCATGCAGTACGTCCAAGATCTTGGCGCCAAGATCTGCTTCGCTTCTGTTGCTCACCCGAGAAGCAACGGTCAAGCGGAGAGGGCGAACGCTGAAGTGCTGCGCGGGCTCAAGACCAGAACTTTCGACAGGCTGCACAAGTGTGGAAGGAATTGGATCGAGGAGCTACCAGTGGTTCTTTGGTCGATCAGGACGACACCAAATTGAGCCACTGGCCAGACGCCTTTTTCTCTAGTCTATGGAGCAGAGGCAGTTCTCCCCACGGAACTCGTATACGGATCGCCTCGAGTGCTCGCTTATGATGAGCTTGAGCAAGAGAAGCTGCGGCAAGATGACGCGCTGCTCCTTGAGGAAGATCGTCTTCAGGCTGCTGTACGAGCTGCTCGCTACCAGCAAGCTTTGCGTCGCTACCATAGCCGCAAAGTTAATGCCAGAAGTTTCGAGGAAGGCGACCTTATTCTTCGACGCGTTCAATCTGCCAAGAATTCCAACAAGTTGACGCCAAAGTGGGAAGGCCCTTATTGGGTAAAGCGAGTCACTAGGCCCGGCGCTGTCCGCCTTGAGACCGAAGATGGCTTTCCGGTGAGCAACTCCTGGAACATAGAGCATCTTCGTAAGTTTTACCCATAAGGCGCAGTTGCCGGAACCTGTTCTGGCAACCACCTTTTGTACAAGCCTTGCCGCTGTTGCATGTAACCCTTTGTACAAAGCCGGGCGCAGATCCCGTGCATAAATAAAGCTCGCGTGCCTCGCACATCTTGTCAAATTCTATGCATTTTTCTTTTTTGCATTTATTATCTGACACTTTGTGCAACACTTGCCCCCGGTAAGCAATAGCAAGCCTTGAGGCTCCATATCGTTATTTTCTCTTCTTTCTTTTTCTCAAAAAGAAGGTTCCTTCGCCCACAAGTTCACCGGGGGGGGGGGAGGAGAAGATAAGAAGATAATGGTGTGGACCAGGCGTCGTTCAAAGAAGTGTAGCCTTGCCGGGACACAAACGACAGAAAAAGCTAATCGCCAAAGTCTGAGCATGATCAGTTTTTAAATTTTTTAAGTTATCTTCCTAGAACGACCGTACTTTGTATGGAAAACCTGTGCGCGGAGGAACCAACAACTTAAGTGTGCTGCAACTAGTTACGGCAAGGTTTCTTGCCGGAGCCGGCACCGCCAGCAGGCTGCTGATGTTCCGCACTCAGCGCTCGCGGCAAGAGTGCCTGCACCGGCAAGTTTCCTAAAAGCGTAGGGTAAAAACATACGAAGGAAGGAATCAAGTAAAGGAGATAACGTAGCAAGCATTGCCCAGAATAAAGTTATATTACAAGGGAAACTTGTCGTGGCACTAACTAAATTGTTCTCATAACATAAATGGCAGCGACAGGGAAAGGAGGGAAAGAGCAGCCTAATCCACGCGCTCGCCGTCGATCCTCCTGACTTCATTTACCTTGTCCACAATGGGTGCGACAATGGCTTTGAGCTCTGCAAGATCAGCACCCGCCGGCAGCTTCTTGAGAACGTTGGTGAGGTTGAGGTTCGGATTGCGGAAGAGCGCCTTCACCAACACCTTCTCCAAGACCTTGGCACAGATTTCGCATGACTCGTCGCCAGCTACTTTGGGATCCTTTCCCAGAGTTGCTGGAGAGCCGTCGCCACACCCTTGAAGAAAAGAGTATGCTTGGCGCTGGGATGGAGGTTCTCGTCGGAGGAGTACCCAAAGCCCACCAAGTCCAGTTGCGCCAGCTCGTCGTCGATGACTGCAGCGATGTTGACGAGGCCCTCCGTCCAGAGCTCCACCGTAGCCCTGAAAGTGTTTTGAGTCTCGGCGGCCCTCGTTAGCAGCTCCTCGTTGGCCTTGATCTCTTTCTTCAAATCCTCCTCTCGCTTCTTGGCGCCGCCCAGTGTCTCCGTCAGCGTGGCCAGCTTTAGCTCCATATCAGCATTTGAGTCCTTGGCGGCGTTCAGTTCCTTGCCCTTGTCGGTGAGTTGGACTTGCAGATCACCATGAGCGAGGGCATCCTTCTCACGTTCACGCTGGAGCGCGGCAAGCTCCTCATCCTTCCCCTTCAGATCAGCCTCCAGCTGCGTCATCTTCACTTCCAATTCCTTCTTGGCGGCCTCGGCAGCTGCGGCTGCGTCCTTCGCTTCCTTGAGCGCCCCACCAAGTGATTGCTCGCGTGTGGCGAGCTCCTCCTCGTGGCTGTCCAGATTAACTTTCCGCTGTGTCAATTCACCTTCCCGAGTGGACAGCTCTTCAGCGGCAAGCCTCTGTTGCTCCTCAGCTTCTGCCTTCTCGAGGAGGAAAGCCTTCCGCGTCTCGACAAGCTGCGCCCTCTCCTCCGCAATGGACCGGAGGGCCTCTTGGTTGCGGCTCTGGAGTTCCTCCGCATGCTTCTCTATGTCAATTCCCGCCCGTGCGACAAGCGCTTCCCGGGACTCCAGCTTTGCTTGCTGGGCGCGGTAGAGCGACACCAACTTTTGGAGCAGCTGCTCCTCTTCAGACTCGCCGCTGCTGCTGCTTGGAGCGTCAACCACCGTCAGCCCAGCAGAGGCGAGTACTTCTCCGTCGAAAGCCTCTCCCTCGACCGGCGCCCTGGAGCTCGACGCCCAGGGAAGCTTGATGAAGACACCCTCGCCGGCCTTCAAGTAGGCGCCGGGCTGGGGCTCTTCGGAGCCCGGTGCTGCGTCAGCGGCGGAGGGGCCGGCGGTCGGTGTAGCGCCTTGCGCTCCTGCGCCCTCGGGGTCGTCAGTACGATCGCCGGACCCCTCGCCAGCCCCTGCACCAGCAGCCTTGGCGGCCTCCTCGCCGGCGGGATCGTCAGCGTCAGCCTCTTCCTCAGCAGCGACTGCATCCTCAGTATCGCCGCGCACGTTCTCCTCGCCGATGGCCTCGGTCTCCATTGGCCCCGCGGAGGAAGGATCTGAAGATGGGAAGAGGGAGAAAAAAGTCAAGCAAATATCCAAAAAGCA
Organism: Triticum timopheevii; assembly: GCA_963921465.1. Classification (NCBI taxonomy): domain Eukaryota; kingdom Viridiplantae; phylum Streptophyta; class Magnoliopsida; order Poales; family Poaceae; genus Triticum; species Triticum timopheevii. The sequence continues at coordinate 268,363,874 of OY997266.1, forward strand.
AGATCAGAAGAAGGACCCAAGGGAAAATTTCCGACAAGGAGGGTTACCTGTGCTGGGCTCTATGATCATGGGCTCCACCACCGAAGGCTCGCTGGTCCTATCCCTTGCCGGGGACCTCTCCCTTGCCGGAGAGCGCTCCCTTGTTGGAGAATCGCCCCTTGGCGGCGTAGTTGTAGCAGACAGCACTTCTGGAGCGGCTTCTGGTTGCTCCTGATGGGCCTGCTCTGCTCCTACACAAGCAAGTCAACAGTCAAGATGTCAACAAAGAAAGAGCACCCACGCGCGCCCCACAATAGGAAGTGAACAAGTACTTACGCTGGGGGCTGTGCTGGGGGCTGCTTCGGGGAGAGGTTGCCGGGTCCGTCAAGGTGGTCTCGGATGCGTCCTCTGTTGTTGCAGCAGGATCATCCTCGATGACTACCACAGGGACCTTGGCCCTCTTTGCCGCTCTCTCGGCCAGAGTCCTGAAAAAGAACGAGGTTCAAAGGGAAGCAGATCAGATACAAAACAAGAAACAGCAAGAATCAAAGAAACATAAGTACAACGAGAAGAAAGTCTTACTCCTCTTCTTCTTCTTCCTCCTCATCGGAGCTTAGCGCGGAGAGGTCGAAGTCCGGCACTCTTTCAGTGCGACGAGGCGGAGGAGTAGGCTCCCTTGGACGCTTGGCGGGAGCTGCGGCAGGATCAGGAGTAGCGGCTCGAGAAGATCCCGCTCCAGTTGCCGGCGCGGCGTGAGACGCTCCCATGTTAGCAGTGCTTGGCGTGGTGGAGCGTGTTCCACGGCGCGACGGCTGTTGGCCCGTCTGCCGCCCTGCTGTGTCTCCGGTCCTGCGAAGGCGCCTCCTTGGTTGAGCTGGGGGCTGCGCTGAAGGCCCCGTCCACGGCAAGCTGCTTGAAGATGGCTGGCTACTCGCGCCCCCGGCAGGCTCGCTCGCGTCGGCCTCGGGCTCCCTCTCTCCAACGACCTCCCCGCCAAGGTCCTCTCGGTCGGCAAGGCTTGCCGCCTCGGCCGCCTCTGCCTCCTCCAGCGTAAAACCAAACTCGCCCGTGGCGGCATCTGCCGCCGCCTCTTCCGCCCTAGTGGCGATGTACCGCATCTCGTCGTCAGTGGTGTCGCGGGTGAGGAGCTTCTGATCGTTGGCACGGACCGCCACCTCCACCAAGTTGTCGAAGAAATTCTGCACGACGTCGTCAGCAGGCTCCTGCCACGTTGGGATAATCCCATGCGAGTCGCACTCCGGCATCATTACGTGGATGCGATCGAGCTGGGAGTTATTGCACAACGGCACGACGCCCTGCGGCAGCCTGAACCACTCCGGATGGTTGGAGTCGTGTTTGAACAACTCCTTGAGCATCTCATCCAACTCCAAGACTGTGAAGTTAAAATTGAGGCCTGGGCGCAGCCTCATGATATCTGCCGGGCCCCCAAACAGCCAGGCGGGCCTCCCCCTCTCCTGCAGAGGGGCGATGCGGCGGCGAAGGAAGTCCGCGCCAACGGCCCCTACAGTGAGCCCGGCAAGCCTGAGCCGCAGAATCCGCGTGGTCGCGATCTTCAATCTGGCGTCGTCCGCCGCCAGGGCGCTCCAGTCGCCGCCGCACACTACTCGGGCTTGACGCGGGTTGGTGAATGGCTGCGGATCCGCATCAACAATCCAGCACCACTCCGCCCTCCATTCATCCCACTTGCTGCGGAGCTCCCCCTCCAGATAAACCTACTTCATGCCGACCCTCGAGATCCAGGCGATCCCGCCAGCTAAGGGCTCCCCCTTCTCGGCCCGAGGCATGAAGTAGTGGCGAAAGAGGGCAACATTTGGGTGGATTCCAACAAAGTTCTCACAGAGGTGTGCGAAAACCGCCATTGTCAGAACGGCGTTGGGGGTGAAGTCAAGAAGATGAAACCCGTAGGTGTTCATGATGTCACAGAAGAAATCGGAAAAGGGCGGGCAGAGCCCGCAATAGAAGAACAGGGTGAAGAAATAGTATCCTCTTGGACACTTTTTCGAGGAAGAAGCTTCGGCGGAGAGTACCTGCGTGCGTAGATGTGCCCGCGTCTCGGTCGACCAGAAGAGATAGAACTCCTCCCGCAGCGACTTCGGGGTGTGCTCGGGGGGGATAAGCGCTCGCTCTTTGCGCAGCGCCTCAAGCCGCAGCGCCTCGGCCGATTTCGTACTCTTTCCGGTGTTCGGAGCCATGGCGGAAGCGGTGGAGGAGGTTGGCGGCGACGGCGGCGGCGACGGTGGAGTGCTGCTCTCTTTCGGCTTGGGAAGCAGAGGGGAGCGGCGGAGCTTTCTGAGGAAGGAACCGCAAGTGGCGAAGGTGGGGGACCGGTCCCTGTTTCCTCTGCTTATAAAGAGGAGAGGCGAACGTTACGTCTTTCTTGATTAAAGAATTGCCCACGATCTCTCCCACGACGCCGCGTTTGACTCGTGCCGTTACGGGAGGGCGCGGTGGATACGGAGTTAGATTTGGTATGGACCCAGGCCGCGCGTGCCCGTGCCCTGTTTTGGGCGTGGCCCAACAGCGCTCGGCACCGTGTGTGGCCCCGGCCCGGGGGCTCCTCTCGGTGTACTAAAGTAGGGGTACCTTAGTATCCCGAACTTGTGCACGGGCAGTCGTAGCACCCAGCGGCAAGGCTTGCCGGGCGTCCACCAAGATCCTCCGTAGCTCATATTGATGCCATTCAAGAACAAAGTGTTTTGACTAAGAAGACAAAACTCCAGCAAGAAGAGCTTGCCGGGAAGGGCAAGGCCTCGGCAAGAGGAGCTTGCCGGGAGGGCCAGCCAAGAAACTTGCCGCGACGCGCCGCGCGTCCCAGCAAGACCCGGAAAGCGACAAGCTTTCGGGCGCGACAAGACAACGACCACGGCAAGGCACTTGCCGCGGCGAAGCCACCACTCTGCTCCCACGCTCCAGCGCATCCGACGACGTGTCGCCGCAGGATCGTTCCAGGCACACGTGGCGGGGAGCTGTGCAGCCAAGCGGTGCGAGGTGGCAAGTGGAGATGACGAGAAGGCCATTTTGGCAGGCGGTGGCGCCCCTAACGGTCGCTTCTCTGCACTGTTGGGCGAGGCGGACAAGCATTAAATGCGCTTGTCCCCTGCCGTCAGAGTTAGGTAGGGTGCACTGTAGATAGCAGTTGTACCAACCACCCCTTTTTACATTTGTACCCCTCTCTGCGTTGCCACCTGTCGGTGACCCCTTTAGCCTATAAAAGGAGGCCCATGCGCAACGTAGAAGGGGTTCGACTCATTCGAAACTGCAGAACGCTCACGCTCTCGAGCAAGAACACAATATAACCACAAAGCAGCAGTAGGAGTTTTATCTCTCCGGAGAGCTCCGAAGCTGGGTAAAATCCCTCGCGTGCTTCGCCTCGATCTGCTCTTCGTGCGCCCTCCGCTCCCTGCCGGACCGAGAAGGGGCCCCGCCCCATAGGTGTTCGTCTCCCACGACACACATCGTGAACTCCTGATAATCCTTCAGGTAATTCCAACTTGTACGCTACTTCTCCCATGCATTCCAAAACTTTGTATGGCCCCACAAAACGTGGCACTAACTTTCCTTTAACTCCAAAACACTTAACTCCTCGAAGCGAAGATACTCGAAGATAAACCCTGTCTCCGACTTCGTATTCTGTCCCCTTGCGTTTTGAATCCGCATAGCTTTTCTGCCTTGACTGGGCTACCTTGAGCCTATCGCAAATCAACTTTACTTTCTGTTCAAACTCCTTAATCAAATCCGGTCCAAACAACTGGCGATCTCCAACCTCATCCGACAACAACGGGGTTCTGCACCTCCTTCCGTACAAGGCTTCGAAAGGGGCCATCTTCAAACTAGACTAATAACTGTTGTTGTAAGAAAACTCCGCATATGGCAAGTTGTCATCCCAACTTGATCCATAATCCAACACACAAGCTCTAAGCATATCCTCCAAAATCTGATCGACTCTCTCGGTCTATCCATCTATCTGTGGATGGAAAGCTGTGCTAAACTCCAGCCTGGTTCCCAATGTTTCGTGCAACTGCTTCCAGAACTTTGAGGTGAATTGGATTCCTCTATCTGATACGATACTCCTCGAAACTCCATGCAAACAAACAATCCTTGTCATGTATATCTTAGCCAATTTCGCACTGCTATAGGTAGTCTTTACTGGAATGAAATGAGCTACCTTCATCAAACGACCGACTACAACCCAAATCGAGTCATAGCCTGAACGAGTCCTGGGCAATCCCGTGATGAAATCCATGCCTAGTTTATCCCACTTCCATTCGGGTATAGGCAATGGCTATAACAATCCTGCTGGCTTATGATGTTCTGCCTTCACCCTCTGACATACATCACAAACTGCTACATACTCTGCAATATCCTTCTTCATTCCGGTCCACCAGAAAGTTTCCTTCAAATCCAAATACATCTTAGTATTTCTGGGGTGAATCGAATATGGTGAATCATGTGCCTCTTGCAGGATCAACTTCTTGATCTCCGGGTCATTGGGCACATAAACACAGTCCTCAAACCATAAGGTATCGTGCTCATCTTCACGAAATCCTTTAGCCTTTCCCTTGCTCATCCTTTCCTTAATGGAAGCAACTTCCTTATCTGCCTTTTGAGCTTCTCTGATTTTATCCATCAAAGTAGACTAAAGCTCCAATGCTGCTACATAGCCTCTCGGAACTATTTCCAAACATAGTTCATGAAGATCCTCGGCTAACTCCTTGGTATTTCTCCCGTCATTAGTGTATTGACGTGGCTCTTGCGGCTCAGCGCGTCTGCTACAATGTTAGCCTTCCCGGGGTGATAATGCAATCTCATATCATAATCCTTAATAAGCTCCAACCATCTCCTCTGCCTGAGATTTAACTCCTTCTGCATGAAGATGTACTTCGAACTCTTGTGATCTGTGTACACCTCACAACGATTTCCAATGAGAAAATGTCTCCACGTTTTCGGTGCGTGCACCACGGCTGCTAACTCCAAATCATGAGTAGCATAATTCAACTCATGAGACTTAAGTTGTCGTGAAGCATACGAAACAACTCTTCCCTCCTGCATAAGGACTGCTCCAAGTCCTCGACGTGAAGTGTCACAATACACTTCATAATCCTTGGTCGGATCTGGCAGAATCAATACTGGTGAGGTAACCAAACGTTTCGTCAACTCTCGGAAACTAGCCTCACACTCCTCAGTCCAAATGAACTTAGTATCCTTCTTCAACAATTCGGTCATAGGCTTCACAATCTTCGAGAAATTTTCAATGAATCTTCGGTAGTATCCTGGGAGTCCAAGGAAACTCCTGATCTCTCCAACTGTCGTTGGTGCTTCCCAGTTTGTCACAGTGACAACTTTAGTGGGGTCTACTACGATACCTTCTCCGGATATAACATGTCCGAGGAATCCAACTTCCTTCAACCAAAACTCACACTTGCTGAACTTGGCGTATAGCTGATGTTCTCTGAGCTTCTCGAGTACCAAACGCAAGTGTTCCTTGTGTTCCTCTTCATTCTTCGAGTACACCAAAATATCATCAATGAACACCACGACGAACTTATCCAAAAACTCCATAAACACCTTGTTCATCATGTTCATAAAATAGGCTGGGGCGTTAGTCAGACCAAATGACATAACGGTATACTCATACAACCCGTACCTGGTGGTAAAAGCTGTCTTCGGTATATCCTGCTCCCGAATCTTCAACTGATGGTACCCTGATCGCAAATCGATCTTGGAAAACACCTTAGCTCCTTGCAACCGATCAGACAGATCATTGATCATTGGTAGTGGGTACTTGTTCTTGATAGTTACTTCATTCAATCCGCGATAATCAACAACCATTCTTAACGATCCATCCTTCTTCTCCACCAGAAGTACTGGCGATCCCCAAGGTGAAGAACTGGGGCGAATGAAACCTTTGTCCAACAACTCCTTAATCTGCTTCTTGATTTCCTCCAAATCTTGGGCTGGCATCCTGTACGGTCTCTTGGATACAGGCCCAGTGCCTAGCAGTAGTTCAATTAAGAACTCAATGTCTCTATCCGGTGGCATGCCTGGCAACTATTCTGGAAATACATCGGGAAAATCCCTTACCACTGGTACTTCCTCCTACACAACTCCTGATAAGGAATTTACATGTGCTCTTCTCAGCTCATGCCGTGATACATACTTGATTCTTCTTCCTTCAAGGGTGGTAAGAAAAATCAACTTACTGGCGCAATCAATATTCCCTCCATACTTCGATAACCAATCCATGCCTAATATCACATCCAAACCTTGCGATTCCAAAACTATTAGGTCTGAGGGAAATACATGGTGTCCAATCCTTAATGGCAGTCGATCACACCATATACTAGTCGTATACTCTGCTCCGGGTGAGGTTACTAGCATGGGTGACCTAAGTGCTTGGGTTGGTAGTTTATATTTATCCACAAATCCCCTTGATATGTATGAATGTGAAGCACCAGTATCAAAAAGAACAACTGCAGTAAATGTCTTAACCAAAAACTTACCTATTACTGCATCTGGCTGGGCTTCAACCTCCTCCACAGTGACGTGGTTCACTTGCCCCCTATTGAAAGGGTTCAGCTTCTTTCCTGAGCTTCCATTGCCATTACCATTTTGGGCTTCAGGACAATCATTTGCATAATGCCCCGTCTTACGGCACTTATAACAAGTGATATGGCTCATGTCTACCTTAGAGGGTGTTGACGGGTTGGTGCGGCTTTGTCCATTGCTTCCTCCATTCCCGTTTCTATTCTTTGTGCCATTATGATTGTGCGAGATGCCTCCTCCATGAGTATGCTGAAAGTGTCCTCCTAACTTTGGGGTAAAGCGGGGTTTCTGCTGAGCTCCGGAATTGTACTTCCCCTATCCATACTTCCTCTTACGATTGTCAATCTGCTGCTGCTTCCCCTCAATCATAAGAGCACGATGTACTAACTCCTGGTAGTTATTGAAAGTGGCTACCATCAACTGCATGCTCAGCTCATCATTCAGTCCTTCAAGAAACTTCTCCTGCTTAGCTGCATCCGTAGCAACGCCACCTGGGGCATAACGTGCTAGTTTACTGAAATCATCCACATACTGGCCAACTGTCCGTCCCCCTTGGCGTAAGTTGCGAAACTCACGCTTCTTCATGGCCATAGCTCCTGCTGAAACATGGGCAGTATGGAAAGCTTGCTGAAACTGATTCCATGTGACAGTGTCTACAGGGTAAGTGGCTGTAAAATTCTCCCACCATGCTGCTGCGCGTCCGTCAAGCTGATGTGCGGCAAACTTCACCTTTTCTCCATCTATGCATCCTGCAGTGGTCAACTCCCTCCCTATCTTACGGAGCCAATCATCCTCTACTATCGGCTCGGTGCTACTGTAAAACACCGGTGGATTCAACCTTAAGAAACGTGCCAGATGGTCAACAGGTGGTGGTGGTGCTAGGTTGTTGTTGTTGTTGTTGCCTTGGTTCTGTACCAATGTTTGAATCAAGATATTCTGCTGCTGAATCAACTGAGTGATCTCTGGCGGGAAAAAACTCAGGGTCGCGTCTCGGAGGCATCTGAGGGTTTAAAGGGGAGAGGAGAGTTAAGAATAGAATGAGGTCTAGCGAGATAACACTACCCATATGCACATGAGACAAAAGCACACAATATCATTCCAATCAATTCAAACAAGGGCATACAACGGTCTAACTATCGTTACAAAAGTGCTTGGACTAAAACTAATTAAATGGTGGAAAATTCTACTACTGTTATGGTGGTCAACTAGAAAAACTGCTTCGATGCAGATTCCATGATATCTGCTCCAGCTTCATCAACATAGTCATCATCGCTGTCGTCGGGATCCGAATCGGTGTCGTCGATGATGATATAATTATCTGGACAAGTAGGTTCATCCTCTTCTCCTCTTGGTGCTGATCCTCCCATGAATACTCCAATCTTCTCCTTAAGGTCACCGTTCTGTCTTACTAGAGCGACGATTTCTTCCATGTAGTCTTTACGTGTTGCCTTGAGTTCTTCTTCTAGCTCCTTGATCTTGGTCATAGCCTTCTGTAGCTCCTCCATATCTGCGCACATTTGATTCTCCTGGCGTCGGATGTGTTGGTTTAACTCCTGAATATAAGCTGCGATTGATCTGTCCTTCCTGGTGGTGATCATCTCCCAATGCTCATCTCGGCGCCCACAAATCTGGTAGATAGTATTCTTGAGATTGTTGTGGTAAACTTCTCCAATTCGTCCCATGGCGATGTGAGCTGCCATGCTCTTTCCTAGGATCAATGTTGGTGCATCAAAGGTAAACTCTATTGGCTCAGTGGCTGGTGCAAATGTCCTTCCTGGAATGTAGACTTGAATCCTCCAGCGCTCCTCTTCGGGTAAAGTGGCGTTGAAGGTCTCGGTGAAGCTTGGTACTCCTATGTTCAGGTATCTAGTGGCTTCCTTCAAGTGATATCCAAAAGGTGATTTTTCATCTGGTTGTGTGAACTTGATCCTTTCATCCACCATCCCAAAGAATAGAAAAGATGAGGAGTCAGAAATGAGAAGAAAGAGTAGTGATCTAGGGCTTAAGCTTAGTGGTCGTGTCCTACAGTCAGCATGTGCTCTCATACCACCTTTGTAGCGACCAGACCTCAAACAGTCTGATCTCTGTGCTCAGTGTCATCCTTGGATCAGTAATGCTGACACCACACAGTACTTGGAGGATTTATAACAGAGTAGCAATCACACACTCATTACATCGAATGTCTCAAAGGAGAACTTATTGAAATAAGTATGGCTTAAGGCCATCTAAAAACGATAACAGCGGAAGGCTTGGAAGATAAGAGAGTCCATCAACTCCAACGGCATCACTGAGTATAGAACCACGACCTAAAAGCATCTTACTCGTCGTCTGAAAAGTCTACAACATGAAACGTTGCAGCCCAAAAACGGGTCAGCACATGGAATATGCTGGCAATGTAACACATAGAGAATAACAATGGAATAAGCTATACTACATGCATATATGGCTAGTGGAAAAGCTCTATGGTTACAGTTTTGCGTAAAGCCAATTTTTCCCTACTGCAAAGGAATAAATTTATTTAACTATCATGGTGGTTGTTAAACATTGAGAATGGTTGACAGCATTCTCAAAACCAATTAAAAGTAGTCATTAACATCCCAACAATATTAATTTAGAAGTAACATGATGAGATTCACATGATATCCAAGTACTAGATAATCAAGATGTCCATAACTGGGGACACGGCTAACCATGATTAGTTTATACACTCTGCAGAGGTTTGCGCACTTTTCCCCACATGACTCGATCTCCTCCGTTTGGTTTCTCGCACTACATGGTGTTTGAGAAACGGATGACCGAGACATAGTCTTTCAGAAGCACTTACACCTTACGTAAGGGGTAGACCGTACCAACCTACATCCCCTACATCTGCTAGTCCACCCCGTAAGAGTTCGCACAACTTAGTCAACTATGCTAGCGCCCATAATAGCATGTGGCTGCACACGGAAGTTTCTAGTTTGAATAATCTCATGATCCCTTTGAGCCTGGGTGGCGGTCCGAAGAAATACAGGCAAGTCCTGATAGAAACCAGGTGCCTCAATCCACCCAGATGTGTGTTTAAGTTGCCACCTTAAATAAACCATTAATTAACAATCTCACATCTGTCATGGAAATTCACTCACCCAATCCACGTCTACTAGCATAGCATGGCATAATAAGCAAACGTAGAAGTAACTCCCAAAGGTTTGATAATAAAACAGGTAATAGGTACTACCTCATCTACTTCCCATCCCACAATTTAATTAGATCCTAGTCATGCAATGTTTGAGGATTGATCTAATGCATAAAACTGGGTAGTAGAAAAGGTATGATCAAGTGTTACTTGCCTTGCTGATGATCCGCGAAACCTAGAGACTCGAAGAAACAGGCCGCGCACTCCGGGTATTCTATCGCAGACAAACAAACAAGCATACAATAAGTACTCATCTAATGCACAGGTAAAACTCGAATAAAAGATCTAACCTGAAAGTTCAACTTAAGAACTCTGGTTTGCAAAAAGAATCAAATCAAACAAAGCAACGAAAGTCAAACGGCGAAAGAAAACAGCTTCGTTTTACTAATCTGGACTAAGTCAAATTTACAGAAGCACAAACTTGCTTAAGTAGATTATTTGGAAAGAGGGTTTCGAGATGAAACTCCAGGCGCTTGAATCGCCTGATTCCGATAAACGAGCGAAAAGTTATACTAAAACGAAAATCGGATCAGGAATCGCGATCAGAAAAATCGCGGATTAAATCCGAGAAAAAGAAAAACGACGAACGGGTTAACGAACGAACGTTCGTTAACTAAACTCATCTGACGAACACGTTCGTTAAAACGAACGAATGAGCGAACGCTCGCTATTTAAACTAAACCGAAATTAAAACCGATCTAATAAAAAAACCGAAAGTAAAAAAACCGAAAATAAACCGACGGAAAACCGATCGGTTTTCAAAAAAAACTGGCACGGAAGTCGAGGCGGTGGCGAACCTCTGCGAGTGTGCGGGCGGCGGGGTCCGGCTGGGTCCGGCGGGCGGGGCGGCAGCGCTGGTCGGCGGCGCGGCGCGGGAGACGAGGCGGCGACGGCCGCGGCTGGCGGCGGCGGCGGCGCGGGGCTAGGGCGGCTAGGGTTTGGGGGGGCGGCGGCTGGGCCTCGGGCTGGTCCCCCCAACTTATAAAGCCCCGCGGGCTGGGAGTCCTAGACGGACACGGCCCATAGGTCGGTTGTGTTTTTTTAAATAATTCCGCGCAGAAGAAAAATAAAAAGAAATACTAAACGGACTCCAAAAATCCCGAAATAAAATTTTCCCCCGCTTCTAAAATCAAGCCGGACAAGATGAACATTTATTTGGGGCCTAAATGCAATTTTGAAAAACATGCATTTTTCCTAAATCCAAATAAAAAGGCGAAAACTCCAAAATAAATCTTATTTGATTTTTTATTAAATCTTCATCGTTTCTTTATTTTGGGAAAGTCATTTTATTCCCTCTTTGAAATTTTGGTAGTAGAAATAATTGAAGATAAAATAAATAAAATCAATGATCCTATTTTCAAAATTTGAGAAAAACTCAAATATGAAAATAACGAAATCCCCAACTCTCCCCATGGGTCCTTGAGTTGCGTAGAATTTCTAAGATCGAGCCAACAATGCAACAAAAATATGATATGCAATGATGATCTATGTATAACATTCCAAATTGAAAATTTGGGATGTTACACATACCATAGGCTAGCTTCTAGGGTTTAGCCTCTCTGATCTCGTGGTAGATCTACTCTTGTACTACCCATATCATCAATATTAATCAAGCAGGAGTAGGGTTTTACCTCTACCGAGAGGGCCCGAACCTGGGTAAAAACATCGTGTCCCTTGTCTCCTATTACCATCCGCCTAGACGCATAGTTCGGTACCCCTACCCGAGATCTGCCAGTTTTGACAGCGATATTGGTGCTTTCGTTGAGAGTTCCTCTGTGTCGTCGCCATCAGGAAGGATGCCTCATCCCGTCTTTAAAGACGGCACCGTTGCTAAAGGAGCTTTGGCTATCGGCCAAACTCTCCGACTAGGCAGTTTTCTTATGACCGCCTGTTCGATCGCCGCGCCGACGATGACTTCTCGGGTCATCGAAAACAATCTTCACGTTAACTCAGAACTCGCCGAGCAGCTAGATCCGATGGAGCTCTCCTCCTTAAACGGGCTCTTGGATCGCATCGCCGCCCTAGGAGTCGCTACAGACTACGATCAGATTGGGCCTAAAACCGATTTGAGAGAGATCAACTCTCCCCAGGCTACCCACCACGTTGCTGTGGTAGAGGAACAGTACGTCGACCCTTCTTCTATATTAAGGACTAGCTATGTCCGGATTCTCGACCCCTCCATGCCGGATTCCCGCGGAGGGATGGACGTCGATCAAGTCCTGAACCTAAAGTCAGGCAGCGGGCTGGACTCATTGGACAATATCCAAAATCCCAAGCTTCCAAGTTCGGAAACTTTTTGGCCCTCGAGTCTTAGATTGGACGGGGTTCCGAACTTAATTCCACCTGCCCACCCAAACATAAGCGATCTATCCCGAATCCGGCAAGAGCCCGCTGAAACAGTACACCATTACTGGGCCAGATTCCTCCTGGTTATGGACAGGATAAAGGACTGCCGCGAGGAAGACGCAATTTCACTTTTCTGCAATAATTGCATGGACAAGGGAATCCTAAACGTCATAAGTCGTCGTGAAATTACACGCTTTGCCGACTTGGCGTCCATAGTATGAAAGTACTGTGCGATGGAGAGCACCTGGAAAACCGAAACCAAATTTTGGGATAATCCGGCCCCGAATACAACCCTAGTCCGAAATCAAAGGGTGCATCATTGCCAGGCACCTGGGTTAAATACCAAAAAGCAAAAAACCCCTAAAGGGCACGGAACCGTACTGGAGGGATGGCTCAATGGACCTTGCAAAATTCATAGTACAGAGGGCGCCACTCCAACTCATAGCCTTCGAGCATGTTGGATACTACGGCAGGTGGCCAAAAGTGGCGAAGAGCTTCTAGCCGCAGAGAACCAGCCCAGCAACACCAGTACGGTATTAACAGTCTTCGAGACTTTCGCATCAAATAATATGCGGAAACGAACACTCCGCAGCCTTGCCGAAGTCTACCAAATAGCAACAATAAATCCATGGAGTGACACGGCTATTACCTTTAACGCCAGTGACGAACCTAAATTCCGAACAGCCCGAGCACCAGCCGCATTGGTCCTCAGTCCAATAGTGGACGGCTTTCGCCTTACCAAGGTACTCATGGATGGCGGCAGCGGATTAAACCTCATTTACGAGGAAACCCTTTGAAAAATGGAAATAGACTGGACCCGCATTGAGCGAAGCAGCACAACCTTTAGAGGAATAATTCCTAGTCGGGAAGCATGCTGCACAGGAAAAATTACACTGGATGTGGTGTTCGCCTAGCCGGACAATTACAGGTCCGAGGAGGTCACATTCCAAGTGGCCTCGTTCTGCAGCGGATATCACGCTTTATTAGGGCGAGAGGCATTCACAATTTTTCAAGCTATACCCCATTACGGGTATATGAAGCTCAAAATGCACGGGCCCAACGGAATCATCACTCTTGCTAGTGATCCGAACATAGCACTCCACGTCGAAAACAAGACAACCTCACTAGCCCTCGAGGCACTATCCGAAGCCCAAGCGGCCGAGGAACTCACTGCGTTGCGCTCCACGGTGAACAAGGACGATGTGATACTCGATAAGAGATCCAAGTCCACCTCTTTTAGGCCAGCGGACGAAATAGTCAAATTCCAAGACCCTATAAAGACGGCCTCCATTGGGGCACAGTTAAACCCTGATGTAGACGCCGCGCTACGAGAATTCCTACGCGAAAATTGGGACATCTTCGCCTGGCACCCCTCAGACATGCCAGGAATCCCAGCCGGCTGGCCGAGCACAGCCTAAATATCTTAAAAGGATTCAAGCCAGTCAAACAGGCTCTTCGGCGATTTTCCGAACCCAAGAGACAGGCAATGGGAGAGGAGCTAGCCAAACTATTGGAAGCCGGATTCATCAGAGATATAAAACATCCGGACTGGCTAGCAAACCTGGTGATGGTACCAAAGAAGGATAAATCCTGGCGCCTATGTGTCGACTTCAAGGACCTTAACAAGGCTTGCCCAAAGGATCCCTTCCCCCTCCCTCGCATCGATCAAATTATCGATGCTACCGCTGGGCACGATTCATTGTGCTTCCTCGACGCATACTCCGGCTACCACAATATCAAGATGGCGGAGCCAGACCAAGCCGCAATGGCGTTCATCATTCCATTCGGCCCATTCTGCTTCAACCCAATGCCCTTCGGGCTCAAAACCGCCGGCACAACATATTAGCGCATGATTCCGACATGTCTGGCAAACCAGATCGGCCAAACAGTGGCTTCATTGTATCCGGTAGAGGAATTGAAGCAAACCCAGCCAAGATCCGAGATCTGTCACAATTGGATATCCCAAAAGACCTCAAACAAATTCAAAAATTGACAGGATGCATGGCGGCTCTAAGCCACTTTATCTCCCGTTTGGGAGAAATGGCATTACCCCTTTATCGCCTCCTCCGGCGCACCAAACACTTCAAGTGGACGGATGCCGCCACGACCGGACTCGAAGAAATAAAAGCCATATTGGCAACAAATCCGGTCCTGGCCGCGCCCAATATGGGCGAACCAATGTTATTATATATCGCGGCAACACATCAAGTTGTAAGCGCGGTGCTCGTCGTCGAACGAGAAACGGACGGACACAAGTTCCCCCTTCAAAAACCAGTTTACTACGTGTTCACTGTCCTAACTCCATGCAAGTCCCGGTATCCACATTATCAAAAGATAGTGTATGCGGTGTTCATGGCATCCCGGAAGCTGCGACACTACTTTCAAGAGTGTTCGAGCTCCTCCCATTTGACATTATAAACAACCACGACGCGACTGGCCGGACTACAAAATGGGCCATCGAGCTCCTCTCATTTGACATAACCTATAAACCACGGCGAGCTATCAAGTCGCAAGTTTTGGCTGACTTCGTGGCCGAATGGACTGAAGCCGAACTCCCTAAAGAGTACGGCGCATATTCCAATTGGATCATGCACTTCGACGGCTCCAAAATGTTGGTCGGCCTGGGGGCTGGCGTCGTCCTGACGTCCCCAACCGGAGACACAGTCCAATACGTACTCCAGATAATGTACACGGACTCCAACAACACAGCCGAATATGAGGCCCTTCTACATGGCCTCCGGATGGCGGTCTCCATGGGCTTTAAACGCCTAGAGGTGCGCGGGGATTCGAACCTCGCAATATCCCAAACAAATGGAGACTTCGACGCCAAGGATCCGAAAATGGAAGCTTACCCTAACACCGTCCTAAATATGTCAGCTCGGTTTGAAGGGCTCAAATTTCACCATATAGCCCGGGATAATAACCAGGCGGCGGACGCACACGCATCGGCGCAAAGCGCGATGCCGTCCCTCCCAACATCTTCCTGGAGCGGCTTTTCAAGCCATCCATACTATGGGAAGGGGAGTCCGGAAACAACAATCCGGACCCAACCGCACCGCCCGACACCGAACATTCTGACACAATCGGTGGTTCTGCAAATGAAATAACACATTCAGCCCACGAAATAATGGCAGTCATTGCCCCGTGGACGGAACCATTCCTAGCCTACTTAACTAGGCAGGAACTTCTCGAGGACCAAAACGACGCCCGCTGCATATTACGGTGATCTAAAGCCTATAAGGTCCATGAGGGAGAGCTTTATAGGAAAAGCTCAACCGGAGTCCTTCAAAGGTGTATCTCCGAAGAGGAAGGGCGAAATCTTCTGGCTGAAATTCATGTCGGACTCGGTGGGCACCACGCCGCAGCCCGGGCCCTTTTAGGCAAGGCCTTCCGTACATGATTTTATTGGCCGACGGCCCGGGCAGATGCTCAGGACTTAGTCCAACGATGCGTCGGTTGCCAGCTCTTTGCTCGTCAAAGCCACATGCCACCCACCGCCCTCAAAACTATACCGATCACCTGGCCGTTCGCGGTCTGGGGGCTTGACATGGTTGGACCCCTTAAAGGAGGAACCCACGAGCAAAAATACCTATTGGTCATGGTGGATAAATTCACCAAATGGATAGAGGCCAAGCCAGTTAAGACGGCCAAATCCGGACCCGTGATAGACTTCATATCAGGGGTAGTACACCGTTACGGCATCCCCCATAGCATCATCACTGATAATGGCACAAACTTCACGGCCGACGAGGTTAAACTCTGGTGCAAAAACATGGGCATCAAGCTCGACTACGCTTGAGTCTATCACCCTCAAACTAACGGTCAAGTCGAGCGAGCAAATGGTCTAATCATGAGCAGCATTAAACCCAGACTAGTGCGGTCCCTCAAGGAATCTAACACGCACTGGGTAGAGGAGCTCGACTCCATACTCTGGGGCTGCGGACCATGCCGAATCGCACTACCAGATTCACACCATTTTTTATGGTGTACGGCGCAGAGGCAGTTTTGCCCTGCGACATAATTCATGACTCACCTTGTGTGCGCATGTACGAAGAAAGAGAAGCCGAGCTAGATCGGCAGGACAGTCTGAACGCCTTAGAGGAGGAGCGCGACGTGGCAAAAGCTTGTTCCGCATTCTATCGACAGCAGGAGCGAAGATATCAAAGCAGAGAAGTACGGGCCAAGGCTTACATTGTTGGCGAACTAGTTCTACGCCTGCCGGACAAGAAAAAGGACAAACTCAAGCCCAAATGGGAAGCGTACCGCCTGCGAAACACATCGGATAACCGACTCGAGCCAAACACATGGAACGCAGCCCGTCTCCGAAGATTCTACGCCTAGCGCCGGACTCTGAGTTCGTCTCCTTCCTCCGTCTACATTTTATACTTTAGCTGTCTTTTATTTCTCTCCTTCTCCCTCCCTTTTTCTTAAAGTCTTTGGAGGCTCGTCTGCGCATTGTTCAGACACACTTGACGTGCTACTCGCGCTCATTATACCTGGGGCCTTCTTTAACAGAAGCTTATTTATACGGGCTTTATGCCCAACACATGTGTCACACTTCCGCATGTACCTTTTATTCGCCATTATATGCATCGATATGACTTAAGTTTTGGCCAAGCTGGGTTGCCTAGCTCCTGTGCTTACCCCTACGTTCCCGATTGTTTGGCTAGGTGGTAAAGGGAGCACCTCTGCGATTGTTAATGCCGGGTCAGCCGGATGTGTACCTCAGACTGGGTGAAGCCGAAACCTAGCATTCTTAAGGGAATATTCGGCCGGTGAACTAAAAGACGAACTCTTACTTATTCATTTATCTGCCCCCAGAAGTTTTTCTGCTTTTTTCGCAGTCCGGACATGCACTTTAGGGCATGCCTCCCAGGGAAAGGAACCCTTAACGGAACTACTCTCCCTGGAAGATGTTTCTTACTAACCATGTAATATAACATAAATAGTTGGGCACTTGTCTGATAAAGCACTTATGACCCCTACGCCTGGTCTCCATGCATGCCCCGGTTCTTACATAACCGCGAGGGTATTCGGACACACTCCGGACTGTCGGGTCCCGAGGTTGAAGTGAAAAGGTCCGCTACGACAAACGATCTACAATCCGGCTAGAAGGCATTTTACATGTCATTTGAAATTACATAGTCAAATCAACTGATCGTATTCCTCTTCAATACCATCTAATAGGCTGTCTAGTTTACAGTCCCGCTGGGAATACTTTGCGGCCAACTCTACTTGGCCGTACACTAAGCTCATAGGGATCTCCTTCCCATCGGGCCCCACAGGTCCGACCTCGGCCATGTGGTTTGGGTCAGCCTTCGTGTATCACGTCTTCACCATGGCCCGAGCCTCCCTGGCGCCTTGACGGCAGGCCGATATCTTCCATAGCCGGAAGCGCCGCTGTGCTCCCTGAAGCTTCTCTGCATGCTCTCCAAGGCCTTCGGGTAGGGAGATGGATGGCCACAAGGCCTGGGCGACGCCTCTCATCACCTGCCGAACTCGTTCGTGCAGTTGTAGCAGCTCGGGAAGTAGGTCACCCGTTGAACCGGGAATTTCCTCTGCAGGACGACCTGTGAGCTTACCTGCAGACATATTTCTGTTAATGGACTTCCTTGCCAAACTCTTCTTTTCATAAGTTCGCTCAAGCACTTACTATAAATGTCGCGATGAAGCCGCCGATTCTCCTTAACGGAGTCAGACAGCTAGGCACGAACATCTTTTAGCTCCTCCCCCAGCTGGGTGTGGGCATCTTGGAGGTTATTTTTCTCTTGCCGCACCCTTGTAAGCACTTTCTCACTGGCTTTTAACCGGCGCAGGAGCTGTTGCTTGTCCAGATCTAGTCCGGCGCCATCTACATTATTATTGTCAGACTTATACACACGCCGCATTTAGCAAATTACTTCTCTTTAGAAGCATATATTACCAAAGGGGGTCTTTGTGGCTTCCCCTGCCGCGGCTAGTGCGGCCTCAAGTTGGACCTTGCACTCTCTAAGCTCCTGGGACAGTTGGGTATTCTTTTTTGTAAGATCCTGCATAACAAATGATCCTTAAATCAGTTATTCAAACCATTTTAAGTCTTGGGGGCTACTGGCATATATAACTGTCAAAATTCCTCACCCATATGTCTTTCACATACTGCTTCGTGGCTCTGGCTAGACCATCTTGAGCGGCACGGAGGTGCGCATCTCCCGAATTAAAGGCATTCAATGCCTTTGGGGAGAAACATGCGTCACGAAGAACTGTCCGGCGGCGCCTGTGATTCATGGCGCTCTCCACCTCAGATCGGGTGGCGGACAACCTGTCGGCATCCTCCGCTGGAGGAGCATCCGACGTGCGCCTTGTGTTAGCCTCCCCCTCCGGACCTGGCGTTGGAGCCTGGCTGGCGGAGGCTCGATTGGGAACCTCTCCGGACATAGTCCGGCGAGCGCTCTTTTTCCTGAAAAAGTCACGAACGTTAGTATGCCTTCCAGGAATCTTTCCTTGAAACATGGTGGCGCGCCATACCGTTGCGGCGACGTCTCGATCCGCACCGCACCTCTTTTCCGCCTGCTGGGCCGAGCTGCCCCTTGTTGGACAGCCGCCGCGGGCTTGGCTTCCCGCCTTAAAGGCACCTCCTGCGGAACACCATTGGTATGCGGTGATCAGAAATAAGCACGGATGGGTCATGGTATCATGACTTCGGTCACTGTTACCTGGGAAGCTAGAAATATTCCGGGGTAGTCGGCCGTAATGGCGACCAAAGCATTGTCGATGCTAAGTTGGTGGAACACACCATCGATCAGCTCCACCTTTATATCCGGATCCTCTTCGGAGGCTGGATCGAGGGACCGTTCCGGGTCCTCGGGTTGTGGAGGCTGGCTGTGTATATCCTCTACAGCCCGGCGCAGTTCTTGCGTCAAAATCACAAAATGAGATACTTAACCATGGGAATGGGGATCAGATATGCAAAAAGAAGTGTCCGCTTACCCAGCTTCGAAGATTGTTCATAGAAAATCCGCTTAGTGGACTAACACGGAGAAAATCCTCCTTTTCTCCTTTGTACAGGCCGGACAAGATCTTCACCAGATCGGTGACCGATCCCGGCCCCTTACGGCCGTGGCGGGTGGCATCATCCTCCCCGTTGAAATCCCACATGGGGTGGGCCCTATAATGGAGCGGCTGCACCCCCCGCATAATGCATGTGGCCATGACTCCAATCATGGTGAATCCGGAATGAGCCAATAATCTTATTCGGCCCATCAGGTAAAGGACGTCTCTGTCATTCTCCCGTTGAGGGCTTCGCGGACGCCAACTTAGGCGTTTCTTCAGAGGAGCATTACTGAACTCCGGGAGGCCAATCCGAACTGGGTCCGGTAGCGGGGCGTCCTCTATATAAAACCATTCCGAAGGCCAGTCTTCGGACGCCTTCTTCGGGGTTCCGGATAGATATCCGGTCCCGGCGATGCGCCATAGTTCGGCTCCGCCCACTTGATATATTGACCCCTCATGAGAACGGGGTACAAGGCAGAATAATCTCTTCCACATCGCAAAATGAGCCTCGACACCCAAGAACAACTCGCAAAGTGCCACGAAGTCCGCGACGTGCAGAATGGAGGTAGGCGTAAGGTGGTGCAGCTGGAGGTGGTAGAACTCATGGAGCCCCCGGAGAAACGGATGTATTGGAAATCCAAGTCCTCTTATCAGATAAGAGATAAAGCATACCCGCTCTCGTTTGGAAGGATCGGGGACGCTCTCCGCTTTCTTTACGCCCTTATAGGTGGCAAGTCCGGCTCGAACCGGGACCATGAAGGCCGGGGGAAGAAATCCCTTGGTTTGGAGCGTCGCTAGCTCGCTGTGCGGGACCGAGCATCTCTCCCAATCTCTGGGCTGAGGGCTAGGAGCACGAGAGGAGGAACCGCGTCGACTGTCCATGATGGAATGGATTTTTTGTCAGAGGCGCTCCGATGAATGCTCGCGGAGGGAGGATGGTGTGATTCGGATCTAGATCCCCGTCCCTTTTATAGGCGGCTCATTTGCGCAGCTAGGGGGGTAAGTGTAAAAATACCCTGGCTTTTCGCATTTGTTTGACACGTGGAAGATGGCCATTATTGGGCGTAGAAGCCAAGGAGTGCTGCATTTATAAGAAGCCGGACACTATTCAACAAGTATATGGAATTTGGAGAAGAACCCGCCTTGCAATGCCGAAGACAATCTACACGCCGGACTCATCGTCATTGAAGCCTGGTTCGGGGGCTACTGAGGGAGTCCCAGATTAGGGGGTGTCTGGATAGCCGAACTATCACCTTTGGCCGGGCTCTTGGACTATGAAGATACAAGATTGAAGACTCTGTCCCGTGTCCGGATGGGACTTTCCTTGGCGTGGAAGGCAAGCTTGGTAATACGGATATGTAGATCTCCTACCATTGTAACAGACTCTGTGTAACCCTAACCCTCTCCGGTGCCAATATAAACCGGAGGGTTTTAGTCCATAGGACGAACAACAATCATACCATAGGCTAGCTTCTAGGGTTTAGCCTCTCTGATCTCGTGGTAGATCTACTCTTGTACTACCCATATCATCAATATTAATCAAGCAGGAGTAGGGTTTTACCTCCACCGAGAGGGCCCGAACCTGGGTAAAAATAGCGTGTCCCTTGTCTCCTGTTACCATCCGCCTAGACGCACAGTTCGGGACCCCCTACCCGAGATCCGCCGGTTTTGACACCGACACCTGCCGACGCAGAACGTCAAAGCTTGCCTCTGCGCTTTTTCCTAAGTTGTTCACACGTCAAGGAGGACTCCTGAGCATCGCGTCTCAGGAGCCAAACTAGTCACGTAGCCCCTCACCCCTTGGGCTCGTCCTGGCGATCCAGATGACCCAACGGCGGCTGAGGTATGCACGGGGCCGGGCTCTACTGACGCAGAACAACAAAGCAAAGGAAAAAGTCGAGGGACCATAAACTAATTATTACAAAACATATTGTTCCAAGCAAATTGTTTTAAACACCTCCCCGAGGCATGCTACATGATACAAGATGTACAGGAAAGAGTAGCGTCAGCAAGCCACCTCTTCAGACCTGGCTGCCGCCGTCACCCCCCAGCGGAGCCCCGTCGCCAGGGACGTCGCCCGTCCCCTCGGCCCTGGTCGGAGGACCTACGACCAGGAAGTTGCTCAACATGGTGTCCACGGAGCTCTTCACGGCGGCAACAGGAGTGTCCTGGGAGTCGGAGTCCATGGGAGCAAGGAAGAAGGAGAAGTCGAAGCCAGTGTCCCTTCGACAACATCCTCAAGCACGTAAGGGCTGAGGAAGAAAGCGAGTGCGCCTCATCTTCCACCAAAGATAGAGATGGCTGAAGATGCACGTAAGAGTTGAGGAAGAAAGCAAGCACGCCTCACCTTCCATCAAAGAGCCAAACCCTTCGACAACATCTCAAGCACCGCCAAGACTTCAGGGACAAAGCAGCGTGGCTCTCCCTCGTGGTCATTGCCGTCACCTTCTTCAAGGAATCGTCCCCAAAGAGCAACCGCTGAGCCTTGTGGAACGTCGCCTCAAGGGAGGAAAGGGTGATGCGCTACATGGCGGCCGCCTTCTTGGCCTCGGCAAGGGATGCCTGGGCGGGCTCCACCTCATCCTTCAGCTTTGTTAGGCAGTCATGCTCCGCAGCCTGCTCCAAGGCCGCCTTCCTCATCTCGGCGTCTCGATCGGCAATGAGAGCCTCCTAGGCCTTCATCTTCTGCTCATGCTCCTGGAGCTAGCTGGCCTGGGCGGTCTGCTGTCCTGAAGAGCCTTCAGCTCAGCCTCCACCATGCGGCACCGATACTCAGCTTTCATGGCCTCCTTTCGTGCCAGATCGCGCTAGGTAGCAACAGTCCCAAGCACCTTCTGGGTTTCCTCCACGGAGCCCCAGGCTGCGCGGACAGACGCGTCGGCCTGGAGCCAACCAGAAATCAGCCTAGGCGTCCCAATGCAGCGCGCTGGTCTGGGCCCCGAAGTTCACCATGGAGGATGTCCAGCGTCGCTCTTGCCTCCTCCAGGGCGCCGAAGGTGGCAGGAACACCATGGCCTGGCTGCACAATGGGCAGGAGAGAAGACGTCCTCGGCGCTAGGACGGTAGGAGCCGCTGCAGCAAAAAGGTCTCGGGCCTCCGGAGGCTGAGCGGTCTCGGCAGCCGCAGCAAGGATGGGTGCTGGAGGGGTCAGCCCTGCTGAAGGCATCAGCACCTCCTGAGGACGGGCTTCCACGCCCTGGGGAGACGGTATCACCACCGAAGCTGCAGGAGCCGCGGCACTCTCCTTTGCCAGGACCGCGGCGGCCACTTCGACGCGCTCGACCACAGCAAGTACTGCGCCCTCCTTCTGCTTCTTCGACGGCTGCTGCCTAATGACATAGGAAGATGCTAAGCATCGCATCAAGAATCAACAACATGGCCAGGGAGAAGACTTACTGGTCGGCCCAGCAGCGGGAGCCCAACCTGGGCAACTGGAGCTGAACTCTTGGAAGCAGGAGAACTCGCGGTTGGCGCTACTTGGGACGCTGCTGGCGAAGGTGGAATGCTTCCCGAAGGAATCAGCGCGGTCCTCCCCTTCTTTGCGGCCGCCCGTTTGGGCAGCTTCAAGGAGGCCACCCCGGATCTCGTGGTGACCGCAGAAGGGCAAGCCACCTCCACCACCGGAGGCGCATCATCATAATCGTCAGGAAGGTCGCAGAGGAGCTCCCTCTTCCGCGGGGCAGAGGATTCCTCCACAACCTCGTCCTTGGTGGCCTCGAAAGATTGATTGCTGGAGGACAGGTCCACCAAGGAGGTAGGCGGTGGGGGAGGCCCCGCCCACACGAGCCCAAACTTGTCGAAGACTGGCATGGCAGCAGCAACCTCCTCCCCGTCGACCCGACAGTACAACAGGAGCCAATCCTTCGGAGGATTGCCTGGGTCCTTCCCAGTTAAGTAAAGCAACACCTTGCTTGGGCGTAGGCGAATCTTGTCGTTGGCGCCCCCAAGCTTCCACAGGGGGCGGGAGCAATCTTGGAGCGGCGCTCAGCGCTGCATCGAGAACTCCTTGATGAACGTGGCCCTCGTCAGCTTCTCGCTCTTCAGGTCCTCTTCCATCTTCTTCACCAACGGCTTCGGGGAAGGGTTGGTGATCTTTTCAGAGAGCCACCCCTTCCTAGAGGAGGGGAGCTCTGTCGGCAGCTCAAGCGAGTCCTGGGAGCACTTGGCATCCATTAGAACCCACCTCTTTAGGGCATCCTCCACCTTCTTCCCGGTGCGGGAGATCGCATTACCGCCCCAGGCTGCAACAAAGCCGACGCACCCAGCGGGATGGTCTGCAATCATGCGGAGGAAGAAGAAGTGGCGAAGCATGGTGACGGAGGGCATCACCCCCACCAACGCCTCGTAGTAAAAGGCAAAAATAGACAGGAAGAGGATGGAGTTAGGATGAATGTGGAGCACGTGGAGGGCATAATGGTGAAGAACCGCGTAGAAGAAGCGGGAGAATGGGGGCACCATCCCCGAGTAGATGATGTGCAGGAAGAAAGGGAAGAAGGTACTGTTCACGGGCTTCGGCGCAGCGGCGGCGACCCGGTGCACTGTCCCCTTCCACTCGTCGTCCTCGCTCACCATCAGGAGGAGCATGGTCTGGAGGTTATCCCCGGCCATGAAGGGCGCAAGCAGCACCGGCTCATACCAGGCGGAGCCGAAAGCCGAGGCTGAGGCCGTGGTCCTCTCAGCAGCCATTGGGCGAAGGATTGGAGGGGAAAATCGGCAGATCTAGTGAGTTCTTCCCGTGCTGGGAGAACGGGATCAAGAGCAAGACGAAGAAGAGGCAATGAAAGCCTGGCGGTAGATGGAAGCCCTTTTGTCAGATGGAAACGGTTGCCGAGGCAGCATGGGGAAGCAGACTCGCCGATGTACCATGAATCGCGACGCGTTATCAAGGCCATAGGCACTTAGGACCCGCGGTGCTCCGCACTTGCCCTTTGGCTTCCCCTAGAAGCCAAGTTCGAGCGCGCCTTGCGGCCCAGGGCTACTGTCGGCATTCTGGATATGGGGGTATCCAGCCCTGCCTGCCTGAGGCCCACCATGTGGCTCCATCGACGGCCTGGTACGGCCCAGCTTCGACATCAGCAGCTCAAGACCTTCGCAAGGGGACAAGCCTCACGACGCGAACGATGCCACGACCCCCGAGGGGATCGGCCTCCTCAGGCTGGCTCCCGAGAGGCGGAGAGTTCTATGCAAGGTATACCTCACGAGGCTCAGCTGACGTGAGCCATGACGACCAAGGCCAGGAAGGCGCTAGGCGGGCACAGAGCGCAAGTTTCCTCTTTGGTGAAAAGGAGGCAAGCCACAGGCGCGGAGTCCCGAGGAATCAGCCAAAGGTTTCCATTCTGGTGTAACAAGACCAAGACCACCAGGACAGAGGTCATCGCCGAGCCCACCGCAGCATCATGACCAGAGGCTGTTCGCAGGTGAAGACTACTTTTGTCAGGATAAGCTGTACTACTTGTCCCCTTTCAAATCCGGCCATTGTGGGATCCCTTCCCGCCAACATTTGGGAAGAGGACCAGGGCCACTATAAATAGGGCTTAGCCACCACCATAGAGGACATCTAGTTCACATTCCCTAAGCTCTCACAATCTCAAGAACATCTCAACCCCTGAGGCCAGTTCATCCACTATACTAATTCATCCTCAGCCCTCCGAGGCAGTCCACCAAACGCTGGAGTAGACTATTACACCCCAAGGTGGCCCGGACCAGGATAAACTTCTATGTCTCTTTGTCTCTTCGAGCTCATCGCGCTAGGCTTAGGAGGATCGTGAGTAGGCAGGCTGGGCAGGCTGAGATCTCCGCATGCACCCAAGATTTCGAACCTCTCAAGGGTTTGCGGAACCCGCAATCTGACAACCACATACCCCGAATCAAGAATCAAGCTGCTGACAATCTGGCGAAGATAGGTTCCACTCGGGTTCTTGGAGCATCTCCACACCCCGTCAGTACAAGAAGATCCCTTCAAGGAAGAGCCCCCGCAACCGATAAGTTCAACCAATCCGACTGAGACTGAAGTCCCAGTTGTGGTCGACCTGATCATGGAAGAAGGGAAATAGATGAAGTATTCTTTAAGCAGGGACCTATTTTGAAACACAACTTGCCTGTTGAAATCCTAGTGGATCCTCCACCACCCAAGGGTGATCCCATGTTTGAGCTTAAACCATTACCTGATACTCTTAAATATGCTTATCTTGATGAAAAGAAGATATATCCTATTATTATTAGTGCTAACCTTTCAGAGCAGGAAGAGGAGAGATTATTGAAAACTCTGAAGAAGCACCATGCTGCTATCGGATATACTCTTGATGATCTTAAGGGCATTAGTCCCACTCTATGCCAACACAAAATAAAATTGGAGAAAGACGCCAAACCAGTTATTGATCACCAACGACGGTAAAATCCTAAGATGAAAGAAGTGGTAAGAAAGGAAATACTAAAGCTCCTGGAGGTAGGTATTTTTTGTCCCGTTGCTGATAGTCAGTGGGTAAGCCCTGTCCATTGTCCCTAAGAAGGGAGGTATTACTGTCGTTCCTAATGATAAAGATGAATTGATCCCACAAAGAATTGTTATAGGTTATAGGATGGTAATTGATTTCCGCAAATTAAATAAAGCTACTAAAAAGGATCATTACCCTTTGCCTTTTATTGATCAAATGCTAGAAATATTATCCAAACATACACATTTTTGCTTTCTAGATGGTTACTCTGGTTTCTCTCAAATACCTGTGTCTGCAGACGATCAAGAAAAGACCACTTTTACTTGCCCTTTCAGCACTTTTGCTTATAGACGTATGCCTTTTGGTTTATGTAATGCACCTGCTACCTTTCAAAGATGCTTGATGGCTATATTCTCTGACTTTTGTGAGAATATTGTTGATGTTTTCATGGATGATTTCTCCATTTAGGGATCCTCTTTTGATGATTGCTTGAGCACCCTTGATCGAGTTTTGCAGAGATACGAAGATACTTGTCTTGTCTTCAATTGGGAGAAGTGCCACTTCATGGTTAATGAAGGCATTGTCTTGGGGCTATAAAATTTCTGAAAGAGGTATAGAAGTTGATAAAGCTAAAGTTGATGCTATTGAAAAGATGTCGTATCCCAAGAACATTAAAGGTATAATAAGTTACCTTGGTCATGCCGGCTTTTAGAGGAGGTTCATTAAGGTCTTCTCTAAAATTTCTAGGCCTCTGACTAATCTCTTACAAAAAGATATTCCTTTTGTCTTTGATGATGATTGTGTAGAAGCATTTCAAATACTTAAGAAAGCTTTGATTTCTGCACCTATTGTTCAGCATCCTGATTGGAATTTACCCTTTGAAATTATGTGTGATGCTAGTGATTGTGCTGTAGGTGCTGTTCTAGGACAAAGAGTTTATAAGAAACTAAATGTTATCCAATATGCTAGTACAACTCTAGACAGTGCCCAGAGAAATTATGCTACTACTGAAAAAGAATTTTACAGTTGTATTTGCTTGCGATAAGTTCAGACCTTGTATTGTTGGTTCTAAAGTAACTGTTCACACTGATCATGCTGCTATTAAATATCTTATGGAAAAGAAAGATGCTAAACCTAGACTTATTAGATGGGTTCTCCTATTACAATAATTTGATTTGCATATTATTTATAGAAAGGGAGCTGAGAACCCCGTTGCAGACAACTTGTCTAGGCTAGAGAATGTTCTTGATGACCCACTACCTATTGATGATAGCTTTCTTGATGAACAATTAGTTGTCATAAATGCTTCTCATACTGCTCCATGGTATGCTGATTATGCTAATTACATTTTTGCTAAATTTATACCACCTAGTTTCACATACCAGCAAAAGAAAATGTTTTTCTATGATTTAAGAAATTACTTCTGGGATGAACCACACCTTTATAAAGAAGGAGTAGATGGTGTTATTAGATGTTGTGTACCTGAGCATGAACAAGAATAGATCCTACGCAAGTGTCACCTCAAGGCATATGGAGGACACCACGATGGAGATAGAACTGCACATAAGGTATTGCAATTCGGTTTTTATTGGCATACTCTCTTCAAGGATGCCCGTAAGATTGTTTTGTCTTGCGATGAATGTCAAAGAATTGGTAATATTAGTAGACGTCAAGAAATGTCTATGAATTATTCTCTTGTCATTGAACCATTTGATGTTTGGGGCTTTGATTATATGGGACTGTTTCCTTCCTCTAATGGTTATACACGTATTTTAGTTGCTGTTGATTACGTTACTAAGTGGGTAGAAGCTATTCCGACTAGTAGTGCTGATCATAACACCTCTATTAAGATGCTTAAAGAAGTTATTTTTCTGAGGTTTGGAGTCCCTAGATATTTAATGACTGATGGTGGTTCACATTTTATTCATGGTGCTTTTCGTAAAATGCTTGCTAAGTATGATGTTAATCATAGAATTGCATCTCCTTATCACCCA
Source organism: Triticum timopheevii (assembly GCA_963921465.1). Lineage (NCBI taxonomy): Eukaryota > Viridiplantae > Streptophyta > Magnoliopsida > Poales > Poaceae > Triticum > Triticum timopheevii. The sequence goes on from OY997266.1 coordinate 268,391,392, forward strand.
CAGTCTAGTGGTCAAGTAGAATTGAGTAACAGAGAGCTCAAATTAATTTTACAAAAGACTGTTAATAGATCTAGAAAGAATTGGTCCAAGAAACTTGATGATGCATTATGGGCTTATAGAACTGGATATAAAAATCCTATGGGTATGTCTCCATATAAAATGGTTTATGGAAAAGCATGTCACTTACCTCTCGAACTAGAACATAAGGCATATTGGGCCATTAAAGAGCTCAATTATGATTTCAAACTTGCCGGTGAGAAGAGGTTATTTGACATTAGCTCACTTGATTAATGGAGAACCCAAGCCTATGAGAATGCCAAACTGTTTAAAGAAAAAGTTAAAAGATGGCATGACAAAAGGATACAAAAGCTTGAGTTTAATGTAGGTGATTATGTTATGCTATACAACTCTCGTTTAAGATTTTTTGCAGGAAAACTTCTCTCTAAATGGGAAGGTCCTTACGCTATCGAGGAGGTCTATCATTCCGATGCCATATAAATCAACAACTTTGAAGGCACAAGTCGAAATGTGGTGAACGGTCAAAGGATCAAACATTATATCTCAGGTAATCCTATAAATGTTGAAACTAATGTTATTGAAACCGGAACCCCGAAGGAATACATAAGGGACACTTTCCAGAATGTTTCAAACTCCAAAAAGGAATAGGTATGTGGTACGGTAAGTAAACCGACTCCGAAACAGTTCTAATAGCAGTTTTTCTCCGTTTTGGAATATTTAAGAAAATAGGAAAATAAGTAGTTCGGGAAGGACCCATGGCGTCCACGAGGGTGGAGGGCGCCCCCTGCCTCGTGGGCACCTCGTGTGTTCTCCGGACTCTGTTTTCTTGCACGATACTTCTTTTGGTCGGTAGAAATTCATTATATAATCTCCCGAAGGTTTTGACGTATCACACAAATATCATGTGTCTTTGTTTCGAGCTGTTTTTCTGACAGATCTAGACCACCATGACGTCTTGAAGCGCCCCCAAGGACAAGTTTTTCGAGAAGGTCATCAACCCCTACCTCGCGGAGGTGCTCCAACACCCTCAAACCATTGAGATGCGTGAGGGGGTGCTACACATCCGTGATGTTGAGGGACCAAGGAGGACCGGAAGCGTGGAGGTAAGACTCGAAGCAATGGAACAACAAGTTTTCAAGTGCCAAGGGATGGTGGAACACGGACTCAACACCAACCAGATGATGATCACGGAGTTCACCAACAACCACAAGCTGGATGCCAAGAACATTGGGTAAACCATCTTCAAGCTTCATGAGAAAATCGAGCACCTCCAAGCCAAGATCTATGACCTGCAAAACCAAAACCGTGAGTATGAATATAGATCCAAGAGGATGAGTTTGGCTGTAGATTTGAGGATCCCGGAGACTCGATCATCCTTCTATGATGGTGAGCCTATGCCTTGGAAGATGGACGACAAGCCTACATCATCAACACATCATCACCACCTCCGAAGAAGGAGACATAAACACATGGGTATGGGCACTCCCCTTGGCAACTGCCAAGCTTGGGGGAGGTGCCCTGGTATCGAATCACCATCACACTCCTATCTTTACCATTTTACTTAGATCAATCCTTTTGGTAATATCTTGATCTAGTAGAATAAAGTTTTGGTATGATTTAGTTTCTAGTTTTTCTTTATGATCCTTCAATGTAATCGAGTCAGTGAGCTATATATAATAAAGATTAGTGTTGAGTCAAGGGCTTTGCTATCTTGCTATGATCTTGAGGGAAATTAAAGAAAGAATAGAAAGAAATAAAAGAGATCATATTGCTCTTATGGAGAGTAATGACTTCATAGAAAGAGTATGATGAATAAAAGTTGATGAGAGTTGACAAATATAGTTTTGGTCATCATTGCAATTAATAGGAAGTAATAAAGAAAGAGAGGTTCTCACATATAAATATACTATCTTGGACATCTTTTATGATTGTGAGCACTCATTAAAATATGACATGCTAAAGAGTTGATGTTGGACAAGGAAGACAACGTAATGGGTTTTGTTTTCTTATATCCGAAATAAAGTCTATTGTCATGGATCATCCAACATGTTGAGCTTGCCTTTCCCCCTCATCCTAGACAAATTCCTTGCACCAAGTAGAGATACTACTTGTGCTTCCAAATATCCTTAAACCCAGTTTTGCCATGAGAGTCCACCATATCTACCCATGGATTGAGTAAGATCCTTCAAGTAAGTTGTCATGTTGCATGCAATAAAAATTGCTCTCTAAATATGTATGAATTATTAGTGTGGAGAAAATAAGCTTTATACGATCTTGTGATATGGAAGCAATAAAAGCGACGGACTACATAATAAAGGTCCGTATCACAAGTGGCAATATAAAGTGACGTTCTTCTGCACTAAGATTTCGTGCATCCAACCATAAAAGCACATGACAACCTCTGCTTCCCTTTGCGAAGGGCCTATCTTTTGTCTTATACTTTATGCAAGAGTCCTAGTGATCTTCACCTTTCCTTTTTACATTTTATCCTTTGGCAAGCACCTCGTGTTGGAAAGATCCTACTATATATATCCAATTGGATGTAAGTTAGCATGAACTATTATTGTTGACATTACCCTTGAGGTAAAAGATTGGGAGGCAACACTATAAGCCCCTATCTTTCTCTTTGTCCGATTAAAACTCCATACCCATAAGTATTGCGTGAGTGTCAGCAATTGTGAAAGACTAAATGCTAGTTGAGTATGTGGACTTGCTGAAAAGCTCTTATTTTGACACTTTCTGATGTTATGATAAATTGCAATTGCTTCAATGACCAAGATCATAGTTTGTTAGTTTTCAATGAGGTTTCTGATTCATACTTGACATTGTGAATAGATTGTTACTCTAGCATAAGAAATCATATGACTATATATATATATATATATATATATATATATATGTATGTATGTATTGCAGTTATAAGAATGATCATGATGCCCTCATGTCCGTATTTTATTTTATCGACGCCTCTATCTCTAAACATGTGTACATATTTTTCAATATCTGCTTCCGCTTGAGGACAAGCGTGGTCTAAGCTTGGGGGAGTTGATACGTCCATTTTGCATCATGATTTTATATCGACATTTATTGCATTATGGGCTATTATTACACGTTATGTCACAATATTTATGCCTATTCTCTCTTATTTTACAAGGTTTACATGAAGAGGAAGAATGCCGGCAGCTGGAATTCTGGGCTAGAAAAGGAGCAAATATTAGAGACCTATTCTACACAGCTGCAAAAGTCCTGAAACTCCATGAAAGTCATTTTTGGAATTAATAAAAAAATACTGAGCAGAAGAAATACCAGAGCGTGGCCACCCACAGTCCACGAGGGTGGGGGCGCACCCTACCCACCTGGGCACGCCCCCTGCCAGCCTTCTGGTGACCATCTTCTACTATATGAAGTCTTTTACCCTGGAAAAAAAAATCATAAGCAAGCTTTCGGGATGAAATACCGCAGCCACAAGGCGGAACCTTGGCGGAACCAATCTAGGGCTCTGGCGGAGCTGTTCTGCGGGGGAAACATCCCTCTGGGGGCGGGATTTTCATCACCATCGTCATCACCAACGATCCTCTCATTTGGAGGGGGTCAATCTCCATCAACATCTTCACCGGCACCATCTCCTCTCAAACCGTAGTTCATCTCTTGTATCCAATCTTTGTACCAAAACCTCAGATTGGTACCGATGGGTTGCTAGTAGTGTTAATTACTCCTTCTAGTTGATGCTAGTTGGTTTATTCGGTGGCAGATCATATGTTCAGATCCTTAATGCATATTAGTACCCCTCTGATTATGAACTTGAATATGATTTGTGAGTAGTTGCGTTTGTTCCTGAGGACATGGGAGAAGTCTTGCTATAAGTAGTCATGTGAATTTGGAATTCGTTCGATATTTTGATGAGATGTATGCTGTCTCTCCTCTAGTGGTGTTATGTGAATGTTGATTACATGACACTTCACCATTGTTTGGGCCTAGAGGAAGCCATTGGGAAGTAATAAGTAGATGATGGGTTGCTAGAGTGACAGAAGCTTAAACCCTAGTTTATGCGTTGCTTCGCAAGGGGCTGATTTGGATCCACATGTTTCATGCTATGGTTTGGTTTAACTTAATACTTCTTCTGTAGTTGCGGATGCTTGTAATAGGGGTTAATCATTAGTGGGATGGTTGTCCAAGAAAGGGCAGTACCCAAGCACCGGTTCACCAACATATCAAATTATCAAAGTAACGAACGTGAATCATATGAGCGTGATGAAAACTAGCTTGACGATAATTCCGATGTGTCCTCGGGAGCGCTTTTCTCTATATAAGAACTTGTCCAGGCTTGTCCTTTGCTAAAAAAGGATTGGGCCACCTTGCTGCACCTTATTTAGTTTCATTGCTTGTTACCCGTTACAAATTACCTTATCACAAAACTATTTGTTACCGATAGTTTCAGTGCTTGTAGAGAATACCTTACTGAAAACCGCTTGTCATTTCCTTCTGCTCCTCGTTGGGTTCAACACTCTTACTTATCGAAAGGACTAAGATAGATCCCCTACACTTGTGGGTCATCAGCAAGCAGAAAGGGTGAATGGTTTGATCCTTCAAGGGCTGGAACCCCGACAGATGCGCGACCTCAAGCACACTACCGGAGCTTGGGTGACTAAGTAACCATCCGTCGTATGGGGGCTGAGAACGATGCCGAACCGGTCGACGGACCGAACCCCTTTCTTCTTGGCGTACGACACTGAGGTTGTGCTTTGGAGTGACTTGCTGCACAACACCCCCCGAGTGGAACTCTTCTCAGAAGCTGAAGCAGAACAGGCACACCAAGATGCAGTTGATCTCCTGGAAGAGGAACGTGAGATGGCTCTGATCCGGTTGACCATCTATTAGCCAGATATGCGTCGATCCCATGCTCGTAATGTCAGAGGTCGATCGTTCCAGGAACAATACATTATGCTCCGAGTGGATCAGAAACGGCCTCACAAGCTCGCTCCGGCCTAGGAAGGTCCCTTCATCATCGCCAAGGTGCTTCACAATGGAGCGTACCACATCTACAACGTAGCCAAGAAAATGGATGAGCCACGCACGTGGAACGCAGAGCTGGTTCACCCTTTCTATACTTAAACTGCTCGGATCGACGAGTTATAATAAGAGTCCTTTGGTTTGCTTACCAAAGACAAGATTTTTGCAGTATCTTAATGATTGATTTCCCATAATCATTTGCGTCCAAATCCCCCAGTGGGTGGCTTAGGCGCGAACCTGATTCTCCTAACTAAAAAAACACTCCTGGTGGAGAGAAATCCTCCCACTCGGGGGCTTATCTGCGACCCCCTACTCGCCTAAGTTAAAAAACTACTCCGAGTGCAGAGCAATCCTCCCACTCGGGGGCTTAGCTGCGACCCCGTACTCGCCTAAGTTAAAAAAAACACTCCGACTGGAGAGCAATCCTCCCACTTGGGGGCTTAGCTGCGACCCCGTACTCGCCTAAGTTAAAAAAATTACTCCAAGTGGAGAGCAATCCTCCCACTCGGGGGCTTAGCTGCAACCCCGTACTCGCCTAAGTTAAAAAAACACTCTAAGTGGAGAGAAATCCTCCCACTCGGGAGCTTAGCCGCGACCCCGTACTCGTCTAAGTTAAAAAAAAACACTCCGAGTGGAGAGCAATCCTTCCACTTGGGGGCTTAGCTGTGACCCCGTACTCGCCTAAGTTAAACAACACTCCGAGTGAAGAGCAATCCTTCCACTTGGGGGCTTAGCTGCGACCCCATACTCGCCTAAGTTAAAAAACACTCTGAGTGGAGAGCAATCCTCCCACTTGGGGGCTTAGCTGCGACTGAGGGAGTCCTGGACTAGAGGGTATTCGGACAGCCGGACTATATATATCGCCCGGACTATTGAAGCGTGAAGATACAAGACTCAAGACTTTGGCCCGTGTCCGGATGAGACTCTCCTTTGCATGGAAAACAAGCTTGGCGATCCGGATATTGTGTTTCCTTCCTTGTAAATGAGTCCATGTAAACCCTAGCCCTCTCTGTCTATATAAACTGGAGAGGTTGGTCCTTACAAGGTCGATCACAATTACAATCATACCATCATAGGCTAGCTTCTAGGGTTTAGCCTCTACGATCTCGTGGTAGATCTACTCTTGTATCACCCATGTCTTCAATATTAAGCAAGTAGGAAGTAAGGTTTTACCTCCATCGAGAGGGCCCGAACCCAGGTAAACATCTTTGTCCCTTGCTTCCTGTTACCATCAGCCTTGATGCACAGATCAGGACCCCCTACCCGAGAACCGCCGGTTTTGACACCGACATTGGTGCTTTCATTGAGAGTTCCTTTGTGTCGTCGCCACAAGGCTCGATGGCTCGTCTCGTCGTCAAAGACAGCATTACCTCGGGGGGAACTCTGGCTGTAGGCCAACCTCTCTGACTTGGCGGCTTTATCATGGCCACCCCATTGGCGGTAGCACCGACGATGGCCTCTCAGGTCATCAATCGTAACCTTCGCGTCAGTTCGGAACTCGCTGAACAGATAGATCCGATGGAGCTCTCCTCCCTTAATGAGCTCTTGGATCGCATCGCCGCACTGGGAGTCGCTACAGACTATGACCGGATCGGGCTTAAACCCGACCAAAGGGATATCAGATCCCCGCCGGTCACCCACAAGATAGCGGTAGTGGAGGAACCACACACGGATCACCCCTCGACTTTGAGGACGAATTATGTCCGAATCACCAAACTCCTTGAGCCGAATACCTACTCAAAGGAAGACATGACCTAGGTCTCGGACGTAGAACCGGGCATTGGGCCGAAGAAATTGTGCAGCACGCAAGATCCCGAGCTGTCAGGATCGAAACCTCCCACGCCTCTGGATGTTAGATCGGATCAGAATCCGGATTCAGCTAACAACACCCACCAGGACTTAAACCGTCTCTCCCGCATCAGGCAAGAGCCCCAGGAGACTGTACATCGCTACTGGGCCATATTCCTCCTTGCGTTTAACAAGGTCAAGGACTGCCGCGAGGAGGACGTAGTCTTACTCTTCTGCAAAAACTGCACGGACAAAGGACTCCTTAATGCTCTAAGCCGCCGTGACATAGTACACTTCGCGGATTTGGCAATCATAGTACAGAAGTACTGTGCAATGGAAAGCGCCTGGAAAACCCAAACAGAATTTTGGGACAGTACGGCTCTCACCAAGACGTTTGTCCGAACTAAACGGGCGAACTCTCGTAAGTTGGCTGATCCTGTTCCCAAGAAACCAAAGCGCACCCCAGGGCAGGGAACCGTATTGGAAGAATGGCTCAATAGACCATGTAAACTCCACAGCACTCCGGACATGACACCAACTCATAGCCTTAGAGCATGTTGGATACTCCGGCAGGTTGCAAAAAGCAGCGAGGATCTTCTTGCAAGCCATAAAGCAGAACAACATCCCGCCAATGAACACAATGTGATATTAACAGTCTTCCAGACTTTTGCCTCAAACAATAGGCGCAAGCGAGCTCACCGAAGCTCTGCTGAAATTTGCCATGTGGCAAAGATAAACCCCTGGAACGACACTGCTATAACTTGCAATGCTAGTGATGAACCTCGATTCTAGACTGTCCGAGCACCGGCCGCTCTGGTCCTTAGCCCAATCATGGACGGCTTCCGGCTCACTAAAGTACTCATGGATGGCGGAAGCGGATTAAACTTGATCTATGAAGAAACGCTCAACAATATGGAAATTGATAAAGGCCGCATTGAGCAAAGCGGCACCACCTTCAGGGGAATCATCCCTAGTCGGGAAGCGCGGTGTGCGGGAAAAATCACACTTGAGGTGGTATTCGGCACACCGAAAAATTATAGGTCCGAAGAGATCACATTCCAAGTGGCTCCTTTTAGCGGTGGATACCACACCCTTTTAGGGTGGGACGCGTTTACAAGCTTTCAAGCCATACCCCATTACAGGTACATGAAGCTTAAAATGCCCGGGCCTAATGGAATCATCACTCTAGCCAGTGATCCGGACGTCGCACTTCGCGCCGAAAACAAAACCGCAACACTGGCCCTCGAGGCATTATCCGAAGCCCTAGCAGCTGAAGAACTAACAACGCTACGGGCCACCGTGGACATGGACGACGTGATACTCGACAAGCGACCCTAGTCGACCTCATTTAAACCCGCAGAAGAGATAGTCAAATTCCAAGTCCATCCAATGGACCCCACGAAGATAGCTTCCGTCGGGACACAGTTGAGCCCCGCAATGGACGCCACACTACGAGACTTTTTACGCGAGAATTGGGACATTTTCGCCTGGCACCCATCGGACATGCCGGGCATCCCGCGTGGATTGGCCTAGCATAGCCTTAATATACTAAACGGATATAAACCTGTCAAACAGGCCCTAAGGCGATTCTCAGAGCCCAAACGACAAGCAATGGGGGAAGAGTTAGCAAAGCTACTCGAGGCCGGATTCATCAGAGGTATTAAACACCCGGATTGGCTGGCAAATTTGGTAATGGTACCAAAGAAGGACAAATCATGGCGCCTATGCGTCGACTTCAAAGACCTCAACAAGGCTTGCCCCAAGGATCCCTTTCCCCTCCCTCGCATCAATCAAATCATAGATGTCACAGCTGGACATGACTCGCTGTGTTTTCTCGACGCATACTCTGGATACCATCAAATAAAGGTGGCAGAGTCTGACCAAGCTGCAACAGCTTTCATAATGCCATATGGCCCTTTTTGCTTCAACATTATGCCTTTCGGGCTCAAGAATGCCGGCGCAACCTATCAACGCATGATTCAAACATGCCTGGAAAAACAAATCGGCAAAACAGTGGAAGCATATGTGGACGACGTGTTCATAAAAACTAAACACGTCGAAACCCTAATAGATGACTTGAGGCTTACATTCGATAACCTCCGGACATACGACATCAAGTTGAATCCGGAAAAATGCATCTTTGGCATCCCCTCGGGGAAACTGATGGGCTTCATTGTTTCCAATAGAGGAATTGAAGCGAATCCGGCAAAAATCCGAGCTCTGTCGCAGTTGGCTATACCAACAGACCTCAAGCACATCCAGAAACTAGCTGGATGCGTGGCCGCTTTGAGCCGCTTTATCTCCAGGTTAGGAGAAAAGGCAATACCTCTTTACCGCCTCCTTCGGCGCACCGAACACTTCGTATGGACGGATGCAGCCACAGCCGGACTCGATGAAATAAAGACCTTACTGGCCAGTAATCCAGTCCTAACAGCGCCGAATATCGGCGAGCCTATGCTACTGTACATAGCAGCAACACATCAGGTGGTAAGCGCAGTGCTCATCGTCGAACGAGAGGTTGACGGATACAAATTCCCGCTCCAAAAGCCGGTTTATTATGTATCCACGATCCTCACCCCATGCAAATCCCGATACCCACACTATCAAAAAATAGCATACGTGGTCTTCATGGCATCCCGGAAGCTGCGACACTACTTTCAAGAGTGTTTGATTACAGTGGCCTCCGAAGTACCACTCAATGACATAATAAATAACTGCAACGCTACGGGCTGGATTGCCAAATGGGCTGTCGAGCTCCTTCCATTTGACATAATATATAAACCACGGCGGGCCATCAAGTCGCAAGTACTGGCTGACTTTGTCGCCGAATGGACGGAAGCCGAACTCCCTAAAGAGTATGGCGTGTACTCCAACTGGATCATGCACTTCGACGGCTCTAAAATGCTGGCCGGATTGGGAGCAGGTGTAGTCCTGACGTCTCCCACCGGTGACATAGTCCAGTACGTCCTCCAAATATTATACACAGACTCCAACAACGCAGCTGAATACGAGGCTCTGTTGCATGGTCTTCGGATGGCAGTCTCTATGGGCATCCAACACCTGGAAGTGCGCGGGGATTTGAACCTTGCAATATCACAAATAAACGGGGACTTTGATGCCAAGGATCCAAAAATTGAGGCCTACCGTAATGCCGTCCTCAAAATGTCACCTTGGTTCGAGGGGCTCGACTTCCACCATGTCGCTCGAGAAAACAATCAAGCGGCGGACGTCCTCGCAAGCATCTGCGCTAAACATGACCCCGTCACACCTAACATATTCTTGGAAAGATTGTTCAAGCCATCCGTAGTATGGGAAGGGGAGTCCGGCAATACCAGCACGAACCCGAACACATCCCCAGGTTCCGAGCCATCAGACACAATCGGAGGCTCTGCCACCGAAATAACATCTTCGGCCCACGAAATCATGGCCGTCATCGCCCCGTGGACTGAGCCTTTCTTAGCCTACCTAAATAGGTAGGAGCTCCCGGAAGACCTAAATGAAGCACGTTGCATTGTCTGGCGTTCTAAAGCGTACAACTCTTGGCTGAAATCCATGCCAGACTGGGCGGTCACCACGCCGCGGCTCAAGCGCTGGTAAGCAAGGCCTTTTGTACAAGCTTCTATTGGTCGACGGCCCGAGCATACACACAGGACCTTGTCCAACATTGCGTCGGTTGCCAGCTTTTCGCCAATCAGAGTCATATGCCCCCTACCGCTCTCCAAACAATCCCCATAACTTGGCCCTTCGCGGTGTGGGGGCTGGATATGGTTGGACCTCTTAAAGGGGGAAGCCATAAGAAAAAATACTTATTGGTCATGGTGGACAAGTTCACCAAATGGATAGAAGCCAAACCAGTCAAAACGGCCAAATCCGGACCAGTGATAGACTTCATATCCCGGGTCGTACACCGATACGGTGTCCCCCACAGCATCATCACCGATAATGGCTCAAATTTCACGGCCGATGAAGTGAAAACTTGGTGCGGCAAAATGGGCATTAAGCTCGACTACGCTTCCGTCTACCATCCGCAAACAAACGGCCAGGTCGAACGGGTAAACAGTCTCATCATGAGCGGCATCAAAACCAGTCTAGTGTGATCTTTGACCGAATCGGATACGCACTGGGTCGAGGAGCTCGACTCTGTACTCTGGGGGCTACGGACCACACCGAATCGCACCACCGGATATACACCATTTCTTATGGTGTACGGTGCAGAAGCAGTACTACCCTGCGACATAATAAATGATTCGCCACGCGTACGCATGTACAAAGAGAAGGAAGCCGAGTTAGATCGGCAGGACAATTTGGATGACCTAGAAGAGGAGCGCGATGTCGCTGTCGGTGTACTAAAGTAGGGGGGTACCTTAGTACCCCGAACTTGTGCACGGGCAGTCGCAGCGACCCGCGACAGGGCTTGCCGGGCGTCCGCCAAGATCCTCCGCGGCTGCTTTGATGCCACTCAAGAACAGAGTACTCAAGCTAAAGCCCCGGCAAGAGGAGCTTGCCGGGAAGGCCAACCAAGGCCCTTGGCAAGAAGAGCTTACCGGGAAGAAAACAAGGGCCCCGGCAAGAGGAGCTTGCCGGGAAGGCCGACCAAGGCACCTCCACAGGACTCGCCGCGGCGCCCCACGCGTCCCGGCAAGGCCCGACGGCCGGCAAGCTTGCCGGCACGACAAGAGGAGGACCGCGGCAAGGCACTTGCCGCGGCAAGATTGCCAACCAAACTCCAGCACATCCGGCGGCGTGTCATCACAAGGCCATCCCAAAGGCACGTGGCGAGGCACTACGCAGCCATGCGGGGCGAGGTGGCAAGCGGAGCCGACAGAGACGCCATCGTGGCAACCGGTGGCTCACTTGACGGTCGCTTCTCTGCACTGTTGGGGCGACCGGACGGGCATTAAATGCCCTTGTCCCCTGCCGCCAAAGTTAGGTAGGGGACAATGTTGGTCACTGTTACACCAACCTGCGTTTTTACCTTTCTACCCCCACTTCTTACGCTGCCACCTGTTGGTGCCCCCTTTAGACTATAAAAGGGAGGCCCATGCGCATGTAGAAGGGGTTCGGTTCAGCTAGAGACAGAGGGTTCATTCGACATAGGGTTCGGTTGAACACACACACACACACACACACACACACACCACACCACCGGGCGCTCGCATTCGAGCAAGATCAAATAAAAACACAAAGCAGCAGTAGGAGTTTTATCTCTCCGGAGAGCTCCGAAGCTGGGTAAAAATCGCCCGTCGTCCCCCCCAGCGCGTGCCTGGACCTCGATCCGCTCTGCGCGCGGCCTCTGCCCCCTCGCCGAACCAGAAAGGGCCCCCCCGTGCCCCATAGGTGACCGGGGCCGATTCAGAAGAAGCCCCCGACATCTTTGGCGCGCCAGGTAGGGGGTGCGTCGAGGTCGTGAGCATCCGATCCGGTCTCCGCACGCGCTGCGTCAACGCCTTCACCAACATGCCGCCGAAGAAGAAGCCTTCGGAGGTAGCCGCTCCACCTACATCGATTCTGCCGCCGCCGCCGGAGCGAACAGGCGGTGGAGTGGATGACGGCGGAGGAGCGGGCGCCGACGGTGGGACTCACGTCGTCACCAGATCCAAAAACAAGGCCCCACAAGTGTCGGCGACCATGCAGACACCGCACCCTTCCCAGGAAGTGCAAGGCCGACAACGCCCCGGTGCTCCTAGCACCGTGCTCGCGTTGGAACAAGGCCAAGCTGGCGGGTCGTGAGACGCTCGAGGTCAGCATGCACGCCTGCATGCTGGCGCGAGCGAGGTACGGTCGCCAGGGCGGGGTGTTGCACCTCCCAATCCAGTTGGGAGTCCGAGCACATCCCGCTCCTCGCGCCGCTCGTCGCCGCCACCACCTAAGACAGCAGAGGAAGCGTTGGCCCGAGCCCAGCTGCTCCTAGACTACCCTCCGGCGCCGCACAAGATCGACGACTGGAGGATGACCATATACAGTCTCATCGCCTTCGCCAACGGCGACAAGCCCCGGCAACCGAGCGCATCGAGGCCCCGGCAAGGCATCCAAGCGCAAGCCGACGCTGACAAGACCGCTGGGGGGGCCACCTCCGTGCACTCCCAGCCCCGGAGGCCAAGATCGCCGGCTCGTCGGATCAACCCCGACGGCAACTCCACCGCGTCGTCGGACCCGCGAACCCGGCGCGATCAGCGCCACGTTCTCCAAGAACGGCAGCACGAAGAGGCTCGCACTCACATCGAGCGCAGAAGGGAAATGCGACGTCAATCTGACCAGCGTGCCGGGCCCACTGTCGACATGCATGCACTAGGGGAGCCAGGCGACTTGCCGTACGCGGCAGGTTGCCCTGCGTTCACCCGCGAGCTGCGGCAAGTCCAGTGGCCCAAAACCAAGAACTTCAAGCCAGACGTGCCCGAGAAGTACGATGGCAGGATACATCCATCAGAGTTCCTCAACATCTACACCATCGCGGTGCAGGCTGCCGGAGGGCGCGATGAGAAGATCCTCGCCAACTACTTCCCGCTGGTGCTCAAGCCCAATGTCAGATCTTGGCTCATGCACTTGCCGGACGGTTCCATCTCTTCATGGGCGGACCTGTGTCATCAGTTTGTCGGCGCCTTCACGGGTGGCCACAAGCCTCATGGCCAGGAGAGTGACCTCCACTTGCTCGTCCAGAAGGAGGGGGAGCCCCTGCGCAAGTACATACAGAGATTCAGCCAGGTGCAACGCAACATCCCAGACGTCCACCCTGCCGCAGTTATCAGCGCCTATCATCAGAACGTGCGTAACCGCAGGATGAGGGAGGAGATGGCGATGTGCAAGATCAGAGACGTCAGCGAGCTCTATGCTCTGGCCGACAAGTGTGCACGGGCTGAGGAGGGGAGGAAAATCCCTGGAGAGGTTGCAGGAGCAGAAGGATCTGACAGTGAGGATGCCGCCCCGGCAAGGAAGAGCCGGAGACGGAACAACAGGAAGAGAAAGACTAAGGACGTGCTAGCTGTTGAGCATTCCGGCAACGGAGGCGGCTTCGACAAGGCCAAGGCCGATGACTCTGGCGAGGCCGTGGTGGCCGCCGACAAGCAGGATGGCTCCGGCAAGCGGTATTGCAAGATCCACCGCACCAAGGGCCACGATCTCCAAACCTGCAAGAAAGTCGAAGAGATGGCAGAGCTGCAGAAAGCCGAGTACGAGTGCCGCGATAAGGAGAAAGCCCAGGGAGGTGGCGGGGGATCCGGCAAGAAGCTTCCCGCCCGGGGAGGACACCGCGGCAAGGCCAAGCCGCGACAAGGAGATAGGCCTCCCCGCGGCCGCGACAAGGACGAAGATGAGGATGAGATGGAGGAAGATGAGACCGATGACCAAGAGTTTCAGAAGGCGACAGAGGTGCTGTGCATCGACGGCGGCGCCTCTCTGCACGCCTCGCACCGCCAACTCAAGCAGTGGGTGCGAGAGGTGAACGCAGCGGAGCCGTCCGTCGAGGCGCGCAGGCCTCTGAAATGGTCCGGCACGCCCATCATTTTTGATGTAGAGGACCACCCTGATCGCATAACTGCGGTCGGGTGCTTGCCGATGTTGGTCTCACCAACAATCCGCAACCTCAAGGTCACGAAGATGTTGGTTGACGGCGGGGCCGGCCTGAACCTAATTTCCTCCACAGTGCTCAAGAAGCTCCAGATCCCCGACAGCGAGCTCGAAGAGACTGGTACCTTTCAAGGGATAAATCCGGGAAGAAGCAAGCCCAAGGGGAAGATCACATTGCCAGTGACATTTGGCAGTGAGCTGAATTTCAGGACAGAGAGGGTCACCTTCGATGTTGCTGATATCCCATTACCCTACAATGGGATACTCGGCCGACCAGCGCTTGCCAAGTTCATGGCAGCCTCTCACTACGCATACAACGTGCTCAAGATGCCTGGCCCGATGAGTGTCATTTCTGTCCAAGGTGACAAGAGGGATGCACTCATCTGCGCCGACAAGATCTACCGGTAAGCAGCAGCCGCAGCAGAGCGCGAGCCACTTGCCGCTGAAGCTCCCCGGGGGAAGGAGGAACTTAAGTCTGGCAAGAGCAGCTCTGATGCCCACTCCGGCAAGCGCACCTCCCCGGAGTGCTGCGCTGCCGTCGAGAGCGCACCATCGAGCTCCACCGGCAAGTTCAAGAAGGCAAAGGCAGACCAACCAAAGACCAAGTCCGGCAAGAGCAGCTCTGGTACCCACTCCGGCAAGCGCACCTCCTCGGAGTGCCGCGCTGCCGTCGAGAGCGCACCATGGAGCTCCACCAGCCAGTAGGGCGAAGAAAGCATCCAGTTTCAAGCTTTTGAATTGTACTCCCTGAGAATCCGTACCTTGTACGAAGAACCTGTGCGCAGAAGGGTCGAATCGTGGCTAAGTTGCGCCCTTGATCCGTTTCGAGTCCGCTCAACGACGAAAGCGCGCCGCAACTAGCCCGGCGAGTTCTTCCTGCCGGAAGCAACACCGCCAGCGGGCTGCTGATGTCCCGCACTCAGCAAGTGTGTATACGCCGGCAGGTTCCCTGAAAGTGCGGGGGGGGGGGGGGGGGGGGTGAAAACGTACAAGGGAGGAAGTCAAGGGAGGAGCGCGGCTTCGCCGGACCGCGGAAGACAGAAAAGCTAAGTCACCCGAGCTTGAGTGCATAGCTCTTCTTTTTAGTTTTAAGCGCTTATGTTATGTTCCTCGAATGTTCGTCCCTTGTACGAAAAGCCCGTGCGCTGCGGAGCCAACTCATGGTTAAGTTGCGCCCTTGCTTTGTTTTCGAGTCCGCTCAACAATACAAGCGTGCTGCAACTGGCCCGAGAAGGTTTCTTGCCGGGTACAACACCGCCAGCGGGCTGCTGACGTTCCGCACTCAGCAAGTGTGTTAGCACCGGCAAGTTCCCTAGAAGCGTAGGGCAAAAACGTACAAGGGATGTAATGGAGTCGAGGATGTAACGTAGCAAGCCTTGCCATGGGACGTCCTTTGCATGAGAAACTTGTACGCAGAGGAGCTAACTCGTGGTTAAATTGCGCCCTTGCTTTGTTTTCGAGTCCGCTCGACAATGCAAGTGCCTGCAACTAGCCCGAGGAGGTTTCTTGCCGGGTACAACACCGCCAGCGGGCTGCTGACGTTCTGCACTCAGCAAGTGTGTTAGCACCGGCAAGTTCCCTAGAAGCGTAGAGTGTAAACATACAAAGAGCGAAACATGGCGTCACATTGCCCAACTTGAAGTTACATTGCAAAGAGTAACTTATTACAGCGCTGTCTTAGTTATTTTTGTGACTATAATAACAGCGACAAGGAGAAACCAGAAGGGCGCACTGGTGAAGAGGCCCCGGCAAGCCGATTTCACTGGGGGCTGCGATTGCCAAGATCCCTACGCGGCAAGTCAGGGTCCCCGGGGGCTACAACGCTGGCGGCAAGGACAGAGCAAGGCGCACCGGCACCTAGGTCCCGGCGGAGCCAAAGTTGCCGGGGGCTGCGGGGCCAAAGTTGCCGGGGGCTGCAAATATCAAGATTCACCCCCGGCAAGCCAAAGTTGCCGGGGGCTGCAAATATCAAGATTCACCCCCGGCAAGCCAGAGTCGCCGGGGGCTGTAATACCAGATAAGTTTTTCATCCCTCGTCATGCATCCTCTTATGGGCTGGGGAAAGCGAGGCCGTGTCTCTGAACGATCATGCCTTGTACAAAAAAAAACCTGTGCGCGGAGGAACCAGTTCGTAGCTATTCGCGCACCGACCATTGTTTCGAGTCCGCTCGACAATATTGGGTGAACTGCGGCTAGCTCAACGACAAGGTTTCTTGTCGGTCGCGGCACCGCCGGCAGAGAACCAACTCATAGCTAGTTGCCTTACTGTCGTTTCGAGTCCGCTCAACGACTTAAGTAAGCCGCGACTAGCTCCGCGACAAGGTTTCCTGTCGGTTGCAGTTCCGTTGCGCACTCGGCGCTCACGGCAAGGTGTCCGCGCCGGCAAGTTCCCTAAAAGCGTAGGGTGAAAACGTACAAGGCACACAATCAATTAAAGGACTTAATCCGGCAAGCTTTCCCCTCTTTTCATTAAAAACATCCCAATTTAGTGCAAGTCCATGGAGGATGAAAAACATGATAGAGAGTATTACAAACTTTAAATACAGCTAAGGCCCGAAGGCTTACAAATTAAAAGATAAGATGCCCATAATCCCTCTCCTGTTTTTCTCTTCAGGAAGTAGGTCAAGGAGGCCCCGGCAAGAGAAGCTTGTCGGGGAGGGCAATAGAAGCGCCTAGGTGAGCTACGGGTGCCAGAAGACACCAAGAGAACTTCCCGGGGACCGGCCAGGAGCTTGGCGGAGACAGAGGCGCCGGAGGCAGAGCTCGAAGATGGGGCGGCAGGACGTCAGCACGCTGTCGAGGGCACCTCGCCCTCGTACTACGACTTGACGGCCTTGCCGCCACCCCTCTTCCTCTTCCGCCGCCTCCCTACGCCAGCCGCCCAAGGAGACGGCCCCGGGGAGTTCAGAAGGCCGGCGACCCGGATGATGGGGTCGCCGGTGGCACGCGCGAGGCGGCGTCCGACGCCTAGTCGGACCCGCCGTCCTCGTCGTCGCTGTCGCTCCCCTCCTCGTCACTCTTGCTCGAGGAGGGACCTTTGCTATCGGAGGAGCTGTCCACGCAGCATCTCGCCCGGATGCCGGAGTCCCCGAAGACCTTGATGGCGAGAAGGTTGCCCTCCATTAACTTAAAATGGAGGGTAAACCCCGCCGTCAAGCTATGGATGCGGGCGAACGTCTTCCACCCTCGATCGAAGTACATCATGCCGGGGGCTGGGGATACAACACTAACTCGAGTGCCGCTGATCCCGCAGCCCCTCATGTGTAACTCCAGCATCTCGGGCGGGTCCGGTTCCATCGCGCTCGCAAATGGAGCCGGAAGCCGGAGGCGTCGACGAGGTGCCCGGCGCAGCTTGACGAAGAACTCCCAGGGGTCGTCCCCAATGTGGACCGCCTCGAGGAGAGGAGCCGCCGGCGGAGACGGGGGTGGCGCACCACCCCGGCCGCCTCTCCCCCGAGCGCCTCGGCCACGCCCTCGACCTCGTCCTCGGCCTCGCCCTCTCCCTCTTCCCCTCGCGGCCGGCTCCGCCACCGCAGGGGCGAGAGAGGGAAGGATGCGCTGTCTGGCGGCAACCCTCACCGCCACCGACAAAGGGCCAGGGTTCCCTTTCTCCATGGTGAGTGGGAGAAAGGGGAGCAGAAGTTAAAAAGAAAAGAAGGAGATGAAGGAGTGTGGGCTTCTGTGCCCCCCTCCCTGCCCTTTATAAAGGAGCAGGGTGGGAGCCCGGCCGCCCCGCTCGGCGAATCAAGGCACGGGAGAGCGGGGAATCAGGGCCGACCCGCTGCCTCTGCTCACGCCGGCCCGGATTCCCCAGTCTCACCGTCCGTGACCCCAAGCGCATGGGAGCCGCGTGGCAGGGATGCAGCGCCGAGTGGACGGGTGAGGCGGTCTCGCCCCACCCCGTGAGCATGGGAGCAGACGCCTCAAAAGCCGC
Source organism: Triticum timopheevii (assembly GCA_963921465.1). NCBI lineage: Eukaryota > Viridiplantae > Streptophyta > Magnoliopsida > Poales > Poaceae > Triticum > Triticum timopheevii. The sequence goes on from OY997266.1 coordinate 268,409,705, forward strand.
GCACTAGCCCCGTCCAGTAAATGCACCACGCCCCCACGCCTACCTCTGTTTAGGTAGGAGGGCGTGGGCCGTCCCCTTCGTCATGGCTTGATGCATGCTAGCGAGGCTCAGCCCCGCACGCGCCGCCCACATCGCCCACGATGCTGCGTTTGACGCGTGCCACCCCGAGCGTGCGCGGTGGAAGCGGAGTCCGATTTTGTGTGGACCCAGGCCACGCGTGCCCGTGCACTGTTTTGGGCCTGGCCCAACAACGCTCGACACCGTGTATGGCCCAGGCCCGGGGGCTACTGTCGGTGTACTAAAGTAGGGGGGGGGGTACCTTAGTACCCCGAACTTGTGCACGGGCAGTCGCAGCGACCCGCGGCAGGGCTTGCCGGGCGTCCGCTAAGATCCTCCGCGGCTGCTTTGATGCCACTCAAGAACAGAGTACTCAAGCTAAAGCCCCGGCAAGAGGAGCTTGCCGGGAAGGCCAACCAAGGCCCCTGGCAAGAAGAGCTTACCGGGAAGAAAACAAGGGCCCCGGCAAGAGGAGCTTGCCGGGAAGGCCGACCAAGGCACCTCCAGAGGACTCGCCGTGGCGCCCCGCGCGTCCCGGCAAGGCCCGACGGCCGGCAAGCTTGTCGGCACGACAAGAGGAGGACCGCGGCAAGGCACTTGCCGCGGCAAGATTGCCAACCAAACTCCAGCACATCCGGCGACGTGTCATCACAAGGCCATCCCAAAGGCACGTGGCGAGGCACTACGCAGCCATGCGGGGCGAGGTGGCAAGCGGAGCCGACAGAGACGCCATCGTGGAAACCGGTGGCTCACTTGCGGTCGCTTCTCTGCACTGTTGGGGCGACCGGACGGGCATTAAATGCCCTTGTCCCCTGCCGCCAGAGTTAGGTAGGGGACACTGTTGGTCACTGTTACACCAACCTACGTTTTTACCTTTCTACCCCCTCTTCTTACGCTGCCACCTGTTGGTGCCCCCTTTAGACTATAAAAGGGAGGCCCATGCGCACGTAGAAGGGGTTCGGTTCAGCTAGAGACAGAGGGTTCATTCGACATAGGGTTCGGTTGAACACACACACACACACACACACACACACCACACCACCGGGCGCTCGCATTCGAGCAAGATCAAATAAAAACACAAAGCAGTTCTAGGAGTTTTATCTCTCCGGAGAGCTCCGAAGCTGGGTAAAAATCGCCCGTCGTCCCCCCCAGCGCGTGCCCGGACCTCGATCCGCTCTGCGCGCGGCCTCCGCCCCCTCGCCGAACCAGAAAGGGGCCCCCCGTGCCCCATAGGTGACCGGGGCTGATTCAGAAGAAGCCCCCGACAGTCGCAAAAGCCCGTTCCGCATTCTATCAGCAGCAAGCTCGACGATATCAAAGCAGAGAAGTGCGGTCCAAAACTTACAATATTGGCGAGCTCGTCCTACGCCTACCAGAGAAGAAGAAGGACAAACTCAAACCCAAGTGGGAAGGTCCCTTCGTCATTGACAAAGTTCTCACCGGAGGAGCGTACCGCTTACGTAATGCATCCGATAACAGACTCGAGCCGAACCCATGGAATGCGGCCAGACTCCGGAGATTCTACGCCTAACGCCGAACTCAGTGTTCGTCTCCTTACTCCCTCCCTTTTATTTATGCTCCACCCCTACTTATTCTTTCTCGACCCTTTTTTTTTCTCTTCACACAAAGTACTTAATACAGTGCGGACTCCCGGATCACTCCGGCCGCACTATGTGTGTAAGCAATACCTGGGGGCTCCCTATACAGAAGCTAAAACTAATTACTGAAATGGCTTTTTGTCCATCACATATGAGTTTCTTTTTCATATGTGCCTCTTCTTTACCATTATATACATCGATATGACTTAAGATGTGGCCAAGCAGGGTTGCCTGGCTCTTGTGTTTATGCCTTACATTCCCATTAATTCGGCTAGGGCATAAGGGGAGCACCTCTGCGATTGTTACTGCCGTTTCAGCCGGATGTGTACCTCAGACTGGGTGAACCGAAAGCTAGTTTCCTTAAGAGAATATTCGATCGGTGAACAAAAGATGTATTCGTTTATTACAACATAAATCCCGAGAAGTCTTGTATCCTGCGCCATTGAGGGAGTCCTGGACTAGGGGGTGTGTGGACAGCCGGACTATCATCGTCCGCCGGACTCCAAGACTATGAAGATACAAGATTGAAGACTTCGTCCCGTGTCCGGATGGGACTTTCTTTGGCGTGGAAGGCAAGCTTGGCGATACGGATATGTAGATATCCTACCATTGTAACCGACTCTGTGTAACCCTAGCCCTCTCCGGTGTCTATATAAACCGGAGGGCTTTAGTCCGTAGGACACAGCAACCATTACAACAATCATACCATAGGCTAGCCTCTAGGGTTTAGCCTCCTTGATCTCATGGTAGATCCACTCTTGTACTACCCATATCATCAATATCAATCAAGCAGGAGTAGGGTTTTACCTCCATCGAGAGGGGCCGAACCTGGGTAAAAACATCGTGTCCCTTGTCTCCTGTTACCATCCGCCTAGACGCACAGTTCGGGACCCCCTACCCGAGATCCGCCGGTTTTGACACCGACATTGGTGCTTTCATTGAGAGTTCCTCTGTGTCTTCACCGATAGGCTTGATGGCTTCTTCAATCAACAACAACGACGTCCAGGGTGAGACTTTTCTCCCCGGACAGATCTTCGTATTCGGCGGCTTCGCACTGCGGGCTAATTCACTTGGCCATCTGGAGCAGATCGAAAGCTACGCTCCTGGCCGTCAGGTCAGATTTGGAAGCCTAAACTTCATGGTGGACATCCGCGGAGACTTGATCTTCGATGGATCCGATCCGCAGTCGAGCATGCCGCACTGTCGCGATGGGATGATCTAACTCTGCCGCCGGACAGTACCTCGGAGGCCGCACACGAATCCACTCCGACCCATAGTCTGGAGCCGATCACGCAGACCGAGGACGGGTGGCTGGACACCGCCTCGGAAGCTGCAACTTCCACGGCGATGGAGCCGAACACTGACCCCGTCCCTTATAAAGCTCGTGACTCCGAGGTGCCGGACTCCCTGCCGGACTCCGAACCTCCTGCGCCCCTGCCAATCGAATCTGATCGGGCGCCGATCATGGAGTTCACCGCTGCGGACATCTTTCAGCACTCGCCCTTTGGCGACGTCTTAAATTCGCTAAAGCATCTCTCGCTATCCGGAGAGCCCTGGCCGGATTATGGCCAGGATGGTTGGGATGCGGACGACGAAGAAATTCAAAGCCCACCCACCACCCACTTTGTAGCCACTGTCGACGATCTAACCAACATGCTAGACTACGACTCCGAAGACATCGACAGATCAAGAACCAGCGCTCACAGAACACTGGAAGGCCACCCCAACCCATGATGTATATATGGTGGATACCCCAAAAGGAAGCGATAACGAGGACCAACGGGGCGTGGCAAAGGATAATCCCGCCGATAAACAACCAAAAGGGCGACACAGACGCCGCCCTAAGTCCCGCCTCGACAACAACAACGCTCCTAATGACCCAGCAATAGAGCAGGGCAAACCAGTGGACGACGAACATGCAGCCAAGCAACCGTCCGAACAGGACGAATCGGATAATCAATCCATGCCCGGCGAAACCAACAGTCCAGACGACGTCACACCGGACACACCACCGGAGAATAAGAGCCTTCGCAAAAGACTCGTCGCCACTGCAAGAAGTCTGAAGAAGGAAAAACGGAAGCTCAGAACAGAGGAAGACATGCTCAGAATGAGGTGGAGCAAAGTGCTCAAAACCGCAGACAAATACGGCAATGGCCATCAATCAAAGAGCTACCCGAAGCGCAAGCTGCTGCCAGAATTTGACGAGGAAGCCATAGAGCCCCCACAGTAAAAAAACAAAGAGGCCGCCTGGCCGGATAGACGGCCAGATGATAGGCCAAAAACTACAAGCGGCGCCGCACACAAGCCGACTCATGATCCTGGAAAAACAGATGGCCCAGCCAGGTCCATTTACAGGCCAAAAAAGAGGGCCCCAGGAAGCAACACAACACGCCAAGTGTTCGAAGACAGCGGTACACCCAAATACAGGGCCGCTGCACACCCACTATGTTTCACCGATGAGGTGCTGGATCATGAATTCCCAGCAGGGTTTAAACCCATAAACATAGAGGCTTACGACGGAACAACAGACCCTGGAGTCTGGATAGAGGATTATATACTACACATACACATGGCTAGAGGAGATGATCTCCACGCCATAAAATATCTATCCCTCAAGCTCAAAGGGCCAGCTTGGCATTGGCTCAAAAGCCTCCCAGAAAACACTGTTGGAAGTTGGGAAGAGCTTGAGGACGCGTTTAGAGAAAATTTTCAAGGGACTTATGTCCGCCCTCCGGATGCAGACGATCTAAGTCATATAACTCAACAGCCCGGAGAGTCAGCGCGCAAATTCTGGAACAGGTTCCTTACTAAAAAGAACCAAATAGTCGACTGTCCGGACGCTGAAGCCTTAGCAGCTTTTAAACACAACGTCCGAGACGAATGGCTCGCCAGACACCTCGGCCAAGAGAAGCCGAGGACAATGTCCGTGCTAACAAGCCTCATGACCCGCTTTTGCGCGGGGAAGACAGCTGGCTAGCAAGATGCAGCACCAGCGACCCAAGTACATCCGAGATCAGAGATGGAAACGGAAAATCACGGAGCCGAAAGGATCAGCGCCGGAATAAAGAAAAAAGCCCAAAGAACACGGCGGTCAACGCCGGATTCAAAAGCTCGCGGCCAAACAACAAAACACTGCCTCTTAAGGACAACAGTGACGAGCTATCCAACTTAAACAAAATTTTGGATCGGATATGTCAAATCCACAGTACCTCCGGAAGGCCTGCAAACCACACCCACCGAGATTGTTGGGTTTTCAAACAGTCCGGCCGACTCAACGCCGAACACAAGGGGCTCGACGCACCAAGCGAGGATGATGATGAACCCCACCAGCAGAGCACCGGAAAACAAAAGACCTTCCCGAAAGAAGTCAAAACAGTAAACTCACTTCAAGTGATATTACGAAAAAACAATGCGGCACCCGCTAAAATAAGTGCCGCACGGTCCACCCCAGCGGAACCTCGAAGTTGGATGTCAAAACCAATCACTTCCGACCACCTGGATTATTCCAGAAGCATTCGAAACGCAGGATGGACTGCCCTGATATTGGATCCTATAATCGACGGACTACAGCTTACACAAGTCCTGATGGACGGTGGCAGCGATTTAAACCTGCTATATCCGAATACAATCCGCAAGTTGGGGATAGACCTTACTAAAATTCGACATAGCCGCACTTCCTTTAAAGGAGTGACGCCAGGCCCTTACGCCAAGTGCACAGACTCCTTATTACTAGAAGTTGTGTTCGGGTCACCGGACAACTCCTGACGCGCAAAGCTAATCTTTCATGTCGCCCCATTCAAAAGTAGCTATCAAGCATTATTGGGACGCGAAGCTTTCGTCCGCTTTAACGCAATACCACATTACGCGTCTCTTACACTTAAAATGCTCGGTCCACGTGGCATCATTTCATTAAGAGGGTCATCTAAAGACCCCTGACACGGCTAGACGAGTCCGGCACAAATAAGCTAGGGGCTCCCTAGCCGCACACCCCTTCACAAGGGGCTGTGCATATAAGCAATAATGAGCTAATATAGTCTCCGCTTTATTTATTTATTAATATTTTTCATGCACTTTTTCGCACGATTTCCTTTCAAACTAAGTTCCTCTCTTTTTACAGATGAACAACGTGCATACCCGTCCAGGATAACGGCACAACGGAGACATAGGCGCAGACGTGTAGTAGGGACCCGTTGCAAGGATTCTTTTCAGATTAAGACCCTGCGTAAACCTTTTTTACTGTCTCTTGTTGCTATAATCCCCTGGTTTTTCATGATAACTAGAGAGGAGACTGACGTTTTGGCATCGGCCGCGTCAGAGGACCTCGCCCGTACCTGGACACTAGGGGCTTAGGGCATTGTTCCGCCCGTTATTATAAAGACCGAACACCTTAGGGAGTGTTCGGCGTCTCGAGTTAGGCCTTATATGCATCAGCTCCGAATCATGTCTTTGGTCAAATGTTGGGTTTGCTCGGCTCCTGTGTTTTGCTGCCTTACGTTCTGTATCATCGGCTAACGCGGCACCAGGAGAACTACTGCGATTGTGCCCCAGTTCGGCTGGGCGAGGACCTCAGTAGAGAAAGCCGAAAACTGACTGTCATGATACAGCGAGAGACTGGTCAACCACTCGATCGACCACCGGAATGTTTAGAATTCCTCCGCTTTGACGAAGGACCGTTTCCCGGTCAGGCACATACACGCCCCGAATTCGGAGAGTGCGGTGCCCCCAGGGGCTATATCATAGTCCCACCCTCGAACTCCAATGGCTAAGTGAAAGTGATAAAGCATCATAGTCCAGTTGCCTCGTTTGCTATGCTACCACCTCCTTAACAGGACCGAGACGTCGGATTAAGTGTGAAAATGCACTATTTTTGGGAACACCCCCGCACCTTGTGCGTGGGGGCTGAAGCCGAAGACTGCCATCTTTTAGGTTATACACACGTATACATAAACGGCCGCATAGGAGATATTTAAATACTTGAATGCACAAGTATAAAAAGCGCTTACATCGTAAACATTGTTTTACAAAATTAAACGTTCATTTGAACGTGACATTTTTCGAGCACTGCGACTCTATCACACGAGCACCATGCAGAACTTCCCCAAAATAGTGCTCAGCGGGTAACCGACTTTCGTCTGAACCCTGGGATGCAACAACGGTGGCATCCATCTCTGTCCAATGTGTCTTCACACGGGCGAGGGCCATCCGCGCACCCTCTATACAGGCCGACCGCTTCATCACCTTGATATCCGGCACCGCCCCAAGAAATTGCTGCAATAAGCCAAAATAGCTCTTCGGCTTGGGCCTATCCGGCCAGAAATGAGTCACGATATCCGTCATGGCAAGTCCGGACAACCTATTCAGCTCAGCCCATTCAGCCAACCGATCGGTCAGCGGAAGTGAACCATCCGGACTATGGAATTGAGACCAAAACAACTCTTCCGTCTTGTGATCCTTCTGACTTCGGAAGTGCACAACGGCATTCGCCGCACTCGCCGCTAAGTCCGTATATGGATCCTCCGAACCCCACAGCTGGCCAAGCTGGGCATACTTTGGATCCGTAAACCTGCGGCGCAGCAGAAAAGGCTTGCCAGCCACAATGTCTCCGGCCTGACGCAGCTCCTCCTTTATAGCCCGCATTGCAGAACGGGCATCCTTGGCTTCGGCGGTGGCCTTCCCCAGGTCTTCTCGCTCCGATAGGCGCTCCTTTTCAAGAGCCTCATTGCGGTCGGTAGCATCCCTCAATTTAACGGCCAGTTTGGCCATCTCTTCCCTGCTTCGGCTGTGTGCAGCCCTTTCGGCTTCTAACTCTTTGACTGCCCTCGAGGCAGCCGCATCAGTCCTTCTGGCTTGCTCCTTGGCTTGAGCAAGTTCTGCCCGAAGGCTCTCCACAGTAGCAGCACCATCTGCGTCAAGCATAAATATTGTAAGAGGTGGGCTTTGGCTCCCTTAATAGGTGACTACGGAGAAACAACTTACCTTGCGACTCGTCAAGTCGCTTGTTGACTAGCGCGATGTCCGCATCCGCAACATCGAGTTGCCGCATTAATTCAGCAACTCCATCAGTCCGGCTAGCCCCCGGACTATCCGCCGCCTGCATAGGAAGGGCGACACTCAATACCGGCGATTTTGATCCTCGGCACGCTGTCGCTTTCGACAACCTACCGAGTCTCAGGGGCTACTATCTATACAGGGCGCAATTTATGTGCAAAACTGTCAAAAAGGGGTGTCATTTTTACATACCTCAAACCCCGCCAGCAAACTCCTGACGGCATTATGCAATCCGCTTTCAGCGGACGAAATCCTTCCAATCATCGTACTCATCAATGCACGGTGATCTTCTGAGATGGACGCCCTCTCAAGCAGATCTTTCAGCTCCCCCGGCCGAACACTAGTCGGCGCTGAACTCTTCGGCTCTGCCGGGCTCGGGGATACCCTCCGTGACGACACTTCAGGCTCGTCCGCCCTATCCGATGGTGCAGCAGACGGAGGCGTCTCGCTCTCCATCATCTCCGGACGAAGATCCCCCGAAGACGAGCTCATCTGAGAAGGTCGTAGATCCGAACTACAAGGTAAAAATTTCGGTTATCCTCAGAAGCACAAATAGGGATGTTTCTTATTAATGAACTCCCCTTTTCTACTCACGGCTCGCTGGAGGGCTGATTCTTTAGAGAAGACTGTGCGGCCGGGACCTCCCCGGACGCAGGACCCTCTGGTGAAGATTTCTTCCCCCGCTTAGGGGCTTTGGCCTCCGGGTCTTTGGAGGCGGTCCTCTTCTCCCCCTGGAGGGAGGGATTCTCGATCCCCCCTTCTTCAAGCGCCCCCTTGGGCGAGGCGGTAGCTCCTCTAATTTCCCCTTCGCCTTCTTCTGAAGGCGCAACCTCCAACATCCTGACCAGCACGGGATCCGGCGCAGTCTCTGGGAGGGGGGCCAGACACTGTATCAGCTTTGCTTGCGCTATCCACTCCTGTTGAAGGATAACGGGTTAAAAGGCGAATTGTAGAAAGGCAAACAAATGGTACGTCCGAACACTGAGCTACTTACTTGAGTATCCGGGCGATTACAGCTTAGGCCGGCATCCTCGGTCAATTCCGGACACGCCGCCTGTGGTCCGAAGAACAACTTGTCCATCTCCACGGGTGACGTACCCATAAAGTGTTGGAGAAGCCGTGGTCCCTCCGGATTGAACTCCCATAACTGGAGAGGACGGCGTTTGCAGGGCCGGAGACGCCTAATTAGCATAACCTGCATCACCACGACCAGATCGATCTCCCTCGCCTGGAGGTCTCTAATCCGGCCCTGCAATAGGGGCACGTCTTCTGACGGCCCCCAGTTGAGCCCTTGGTTGACCCACGACATCAACCATCGAGGAGGTCCCGAGCGGAATACGGGCGGCGGCTTCTGCCTGCTGCCCTTCGGAGCGGTGCTATAGAACCACTCCTGCTGCCACAAGCCGAGGTCCTCTTGGAAAGAGCCCTCGGGCCACGGGGCATCGACCCTCCTGCTTATGGCCGCCCCGCCGCACTCTGCTTGACGCCCCTCGATCATCTTCGGCTCGACATTGAAGGTCTTCAGCCACAGGCCGAAGTGGGGGGTGACGCGGAGGAAGGCTTCGCAGACGACAATAAATGCGGAAATATGGAGGATGGACTCCGGAGCCAAGTCATGGAAATCCAGCCCGTAGTAGAACATGAGCCCTCTCACGAAAGGATCCGTCCGGAATCCTAAACCACGACGGAGGTGGGATACAAAGACGATGTACTCGCCGGGCTCGGGGGTGGGTATAGCCTGCCCTTCGGCGGGTAGCCTGTGCGAAATCTCGTAAGATAGGTACTTGGCCTCTCGCAGCTTTAGCACGTCCTCCTGCGTGACGGAGGAGGGCATCCACCGGCCCTGAAGGTCGGAGCCGGACATTGTTGAAGGTCCGAAGCACTTGAATCTGGGGCTCTGGGTGTTGGAACTTGGAGCAAGGAGAAGATTCGATGGAGGATTGAAGAAAAGAAACGAGCCTTGGTCCTATTATAAAGAGTGAGAATACCAAGAGCCGTCTCCGTGACCATTCGGGACTCGCCTTTGATAGAGGGGGCGTGGCGACGAGCGCGGTTGGAATCCCGGAATGAGGGGAACACGGTCTCTGCTTCGACAAGACGTGCCAAGGAAACCGCTTCGCTAAACGCGCTGAGGTGGTATAATAAACGATTCGAATAAAGGCTTGGCCGTGGTGTGACGTCACGCCACGAAATACGTCAGCAGATTGAACTTGTGTAAATATTATTCTCTCTGCGGTGGTATGTGGAAATTATTTTGCAGAGCCGGACACTATCTTGGTGTTTACAATCTTCTATGGATTATTCGGAGCAGGAACCCGCCTTGCAATGCCGAACATTATGCGCGCCGGACTCATCGTCATTGAAGCCAAGTTTAGGAGCTACTGAGGGAGTCCTGGACTAGGGGGTGTCCGGACAGCCAGACTATCATCGTCCGCCGGACTCCAAGACTATGAAGATACAAGATTGAAGACTTCGTCCCGTGTCCGTATGGGACTTTTCTTGGCGTGGAAGGCAAGCTTGGCGATACGGATATGTAGATCTCCTACCATTGTAACCGACTCTGTGTAACCCTAGCCCTGTCCAGTGTCTATATAAACCGGAGGGCTTTAGTCCGTAGGACACAACAACCATTACAACAATCATACCATAGGCTAGCTTCTAGGGTTTAGCCTCCTTGATCTCGTGGTAGATCCACTCTTGTACTACCCATATCATCAATATCAATCAAGCAGGAGTAGGGTTTTACCTCCATCGAGAGGGCCTGAACCTGGGTAAAAACATCATGTCCCTTGTCTCCTGTTACCATCCGCCTAGACGCACAGTTCGGGACCCCCTACCCGAGATCCGCCGGTTTTGACACCGACAGCCATCATTCGCAGTCCGGGCATGTGCATTGTCGCATGCGTACCCAGGGAAAGGAACCCCTAACGGAACTATTCTCCCTGGAAGATGTTTCTTGCTATCCATGTAATATAACATAACTAGTTGGGTACTTGTCTGTTCAAGGACTTATGAACCCTACGCCTTGTCTCCATGCATACCCCGGTCTTGTATAACTTAGCGGGTATTCGGACACACCCCGGACTATAGGATCCGGGGGCTAAAGCGAAAAGGTCCGCTATGACAAATGATTTTAATCCGGCTAGGGACTAATTATGTCCATTAAATTACAATGTCACTTGGACTGATTATATTCTTCCCCTATACCATCCAACAGGCTATCTAGCTTACAATCCTGTTGAGAATACTTGGCGGCTAACGCTACCTGGTCATATACCAGACTCACGGGAATTTCTTGCCCATCGAGCCCCGCCGGTCCTCCTTCGGCCATATGGTTCGGGTCCAGCTTGGTGTAGAGCATCTTCACTATAGCCCAGGCTTCTCTTGCACCTTGCCGGCAAGCCGACATCTTCCACAGTCGGAAGCGCCGCCGTGCTCCTTGAAGCATATCCACAAGCTCCCCCATTCCGTTCGGCAATAAGCTTGATGGCCACAAGGCCTGAGCAACACCCTGCATCACTTTCCGAGCTCTCTCATGCAGTTGAGAGAGGTCTTGCAGTAAATCACTTGAAGATGAGGGCATCTCTTCTTCAGGGCGACCCGTTGAAATTCCTGCAAGCAAAATTCTTTCAATATACTTCCTCACCGAACTATCATAAAGTTCGTCTGGGCACTCACCATAAATGCCGCGTCGAAGCCTTTTGTTGTCCTTCACGGAGTCCTCCATTTGAGCGCAGACGTCTTTTAATTCCACGTCCAGCCGAATATTGGCATCTTGAAGATTGTTGTTCTCTTGCTTAACTTGCGTAAGGATGCATTCGCCAGCCTTTAGCTACCTTTTAAGATGCGAGTCGTCATCCATTACGCCCTCTGGATTCACCCCGGGATTGTCTGCAGAATTTTTTGTTAGACTAGTCATACAAGCCATTTACTAACTAGTGCATCTTCATACAATTAAGACAAATGTTACCAGATGAGGCCTTCTGGGATTCCTCTAACTCGGCAACCTTGTCCCTCAGTTGGGCCTTGCATTCCTCCAGCTCCCGAGCCAATTGTTCATTCTTATCTACAAGGACCTGTGCATAAATTGATCCTTCAAACAGTTGTTCCAACTATTTCAAGTCTCAGGGGCTACTGTTCTACATACTTATCAAAGCTTCTTACCCGTATATCTTTGGTAGACTGGTTCGTCGCTCGAGAAAGCCCACCCTGAGCAGCTCGGACGTATGCATCTGCCGAATTGAAGGCATTAAATGCCTCTTCGGAAAAGATGTTTTTCCGAAGCACGGCCCTCCAGCGCCGGTGATTCATGGTGCTCTCCACTTCGGAGTTGGTGGCCGAGAACATGTCCGCATTCTTTGTCATAGAAATAGGCGGAAATGGCCCCGTGTGATTGGCGGGATCCCCGGATATAGTCTGGATGCTTCTCTTCCTGCCAGATGCAAAGGGTGCTGTTATATTTCAAATACTATAATCACAGGACAGGTTATTACTTTACCTCTGCAGCGGTGTGTCGACCCTCACCGCCTTCCTCTTGAGCCTGCCCGATCCGGGTGCCCGTGGCTGACGAGTCCCTAGGGGCTCGGCCCCGCGCTCCGATCGTCGTCTCTGCAAACAGCAGGACGCCTCAAGGGTAAAGCATAATACCTGAGGGAAGTCCTCTTCGGAGGATAAGGCTTTTAGTTTGGCTTACACGCGACACAGGGAGCAGTCCGGGATAGTCGGCCGTAATGGCCACTGAGGCACCATCCCAGCTCGCTTGATAAAATACCCCGTTGACAAGCTCCACGGTAATATCCGGATCTTCTTTGAGTCCTAGATCTAGGGCCCTTCCAGGGTCCTCTGGCTGCGGGGAGGGGCTAAAGATTCCTTCTACGGCCCTCCTCAGTTCCTGCTCGGAAACATTGATGCAGGCAATCTTAGCAGAAGAACGCTAAAGTAAGTGCAACAGGGAAAGGAATGACGACTTACCCACTCTAGAGGGTTGTACATAGAGAATCCGTCCCGCGGTTTAATGCGAAGGAATTCCTCCTCTTCCCCTTTGTATAAATCGGACAATATCCTTCCCAAAGCTGTGGTAGATTCCGGACCTTTACGGCCGCAGCGGGTGGCGTCGTCTTCCCCGTTGAAGTGCCACATGGGCTTCCACCGATATTCAAGCGGTTGCACTCCCCGCATTATGCATGTTGCCATGACCTCGACTATCGTCAGTCCGGATTTGACTAGTAACTTTATCCTGCTCATCAGGAAGTGTATTTCCCTCGTATCCTATTCTTGAGGGCCCCGGGGGCGCCAGCTTAGGCGTGCCCTCGGAGGGGCATTACTGAACATGGGGAGACCTGTCTGGACTGGATCTGGAAGGGGAACATCATCAATATAAAACCACTCTGAAGGCCAGTTTTCTGGTGCCTTCTTAGGAGTGCCGGACAGGTATCCGGTCCCGGCAACGTGCCATACTTCGGCCCTACCCACTTGACATAGGGATTCCCCTGGGTGCGGGGGACAAGGCAGAACAGCTTCCTCCATAATCCGAAGTGGGGTTCGCAGCCTAAAAACAGCTCGCAAATGGCAACGTACCCCGCTATATGCAGAATGGAGGCAGGGGTAAGGTTGTGCAACTGGAGGCCGTAGAACTCCAGGAGCCCGCGAAGAAACGGGTGGATGGGAAACCCGATGCCCCTTAGCAGATGCGGGATGAGGCATATACGCTCCTCTGGAGATGGATTGGGAGATCCCTCCGCTTGTTCCCCTCCGTCATAAGTGGCTATTCTGGCCCGGACCGGGACCATGAACGCCGGTGGGAGAAACCCTTGGGTTTTTAACTCTATCAAACAGCTATGAGGAACTGAACACTCTCCCCAATCCCCCGACTTGGAACGAGGAGGACGATTAGAAGAGCTGCGACGGCCGGCCATGTTGGTATGGTTTTTCACGAAGCACTCTGTTGGATGCTTGCTCAGGAGGGAGAGTGAGGTTTGGATCTAAGAATCCCCGTCCCTTCAAATAGACGGTCAGCCCGAAGGATTGAGGGTGCCAAATGCAAAAATGCCTCGGCTCCTCGCATTCGCTCGACACGTGGAGATGGTTATTATTGAGACACGAAAGCCGGGGAATACAACATTGATGGGAAGCCGGACACTATTTGTCGTGACAAATACTTTGAAGTATTCGCAGATGGAACCTGCCTTGCAATGCCGAAGACAAGACTGTGCGCCGGACTCATCATCATTGAAGCCTGGTTCAGGGGCTACTGAGAGAGTCCTGGATTAGGGGGTATCCGGATAGCCGGACTGTATATATCGTCCGGACTATTGAAGCGTGAAGATACAAGACTCAAGACTTTGTCCCGTGTCCGGATGGGACTCTCCTTTGCGTGGAACACAAGCTTGGCGATCCGGATATTGTGTTTCCTTCCTTGTAGCCGACTCCATGTAAACCCTAGCCCTCTCCGGTGTCTATATAAACCGGAGAGGTTGGTCCTTAGAAGGCCGATCACAATTTCAATCATACCATCATAGGCTAGCTTCTAGGGTTTAGCCTCTACGATCTCGTGGTAGATCTACTCTTGTATCACCCATATCTTCAATACTAATCAAGCAGGAAGTAGGGTTTTGCCTCCATCGAGAGGGCCCGAATCTGGGTAAACATCTGGGTCCCTTGCTTCCTCTTACCATCAGCCTTGACGCACAGATCGGGACCCCCTACCTGAGATCCGCCGGTTTTGACACCGACAGCGACCCCCTACTCGCCTAAGTTAAAAAACACTCCGAGTGGAGAGCAATCCTTCCACTCGGGAGCTTAGCTGCGACCCCGTACTCGCCTAAGTTAAAAAAAACACTCTGAGTGGAGAGAAATCCTCCCACTTGGGGGCTTAGCTGCGACTGTCGGTGTCAAAACCGGCGGATCTCGGGTAGGGGGTCCCGATCTGTGCGTCTAAGGCTAATGGTAACAGGAGGCAAGGGAAATGATGTTTTACCCAGGTTCGGGCCCTCTTCATGGAGCTAAAACCCTACTTCTTGCTTGATTGATATTGACGATATGAGTATTACAAGAGTTGATCTACCACGAGATCGTAGAGGCTAAACCCTAGAAGCTAGCCTATGATGTTTTTGATTCTATCCCTAAGGACTGAACCTCCCCGGTTTATATAGACAACGGAGAGGGCTAGGGTTTACACAGAGTCGGTTACAAAGAAGGAAATCTATTATCTGGATCGCCAAGCTTGTCTTCCACGCAAAGGAGGGTCCCATCCGGACACGGGATGAAGTCTTGAGTTTTGTATCTTCACGGTCCAACAGTCCAGCCAAAGTATATAGTCCGGCTGTCCGGATACCCCCTAATCCAAGACTCCCTCAGTAGCCCCTGAACCAGGCTTCAATGATGATGAGTCCGGCGCGCAGTTTGTCTTCGGCATTGCAAGGCGGGTTCCATCTCCGAGTACTCCAACGCAGATTGAGGATTATGTCCAGCTTCGCGAGGTAATTTCCGCACACCACCATAGAGAGCGTAGCACTTCATAAATCAGATCTGCTGGCAATTTTTGTACGGTGTGCTCTCACACCGTGGCCCGGCGCAACACGAACCGATTTTTCTTAGCCTGCCTCGATACGCGTCGCAAGGCGGTTTTATTGGCACACCCTGCCAAAGCAGAGATCGTGTTCCCCTTATCGCGGGATTTTCCATCAATACGGTCGCGTGCAACCCCACGGTGACTGTTGGTATGACTCTGTTTTTTTAGGTAATACCCAAGCGGTTACGCTGAGGACGCTTGATATTCACCCCCTTTATAGAG
Source organism: Triticum timopheevii (assembly GCA_963921465.1). Classification (NCBI taxonomy): domain Eukaryota; kingdom Viridiplantae; phylum Streptophyta; class Magnoliopsida; order Poales; family Poaceae; genus Triticum; species Triticum timopheevii. The sequence goes on from OY997266.1 coordinate 268,425,200, forward strand.
GGGCCGAGGCCTATCCCTCATTTCTAGCAGGCTTGCGCCTTTTCTCATCTCGAGTTCCAACACCCGAAGCCCAAGCTTAAGCCCTCCTGGTCTTCAATCATGTCCGAATCCAACCTTCAAGGCCGGTGGGTGGCTTCCTCTGTCACAGAGGAGGACATCGTGAATCTTAGGGAGGTCCGATACCTGACCGCCGACGTTAGGCATAGGCTCCCTACTCTAGGGCAGATCATCCCTACTCCTGAGCCCAATGAGGGTGTCGTATTTGTTTGTCACTTCCTCCACGGCTTAGGCTTCACTCTTGATCCTTTCGTGAGAGAGCTCATGTTCTACTACGGGCTAGATTTTCATGATCTAGCTCCGAACTCCATCCTTCATATCTCGTCATTCATCGTTGTGTGCGAAGCTTTTCTCCATGTCACCCTGCACTTCGGCTTATGGCTCAAGACCTTCAATGTGAAGCTGAAGATGATTGAGGGGCGACACATGGAGTGCAGAGGTGCTGTAATAAGCAGGAACGCCGACGCCCCATGGCCAGAGGGCTCCTTCTCGGAGGTGTCCGATCTATGGCAACGGAGGTGGTTTTACGTCATGGCTCCCAGAGGCACAAAGTGGGTGGCTGCCCCCAACTTCCGTTCTGGCCCTCCGCCTCAACTGCCGTCATGGGCCAATGCAGGACGGGATTGGGGGCCTGCTAATGATGTTCCAATGCTGCAGAGCCGCATACGGGAACTTCTTGAGAGGGACATCAGCCTTGTAAGCGTAATTCAGGTAATGCTAGTCCAATGGATCTTGCCGTGCAAACGCCGACCTCTCCGGATGTGGGAGTTCAATCCGGAAGGTCCGCGGACTATTCTGCACTTCTTCGGCGTCACGCTCAAAGGGATGCGTAAGTTATTCTTCGGACCACAAGTAAAGTGTCCGGACACCACCGAGGATGCGGGCCTGAGCTGCAATCGCCCAGATACCCAAGTAAGCAACCCAGAAACCGAACACTTTGTTTATTTTTATCGTAACATTATTCTGAAAATCCTCCCTGGCCAGGAATGGCTCAGCAAGGCAGAGAGAATCAGGTGTCCGGCACCACTTCCCGAAGGCTCGCCTGGTCCCACCATAGCCAAGATGCTTGGTCGTGTGCTAAGCAAAGTGCCCTCGGGGAAAGACGAAGGGAAGAACAGAGAAGCAGAACTTCACACATTGCACATCCAAACCGGGGGAATTGCTACCTCCCCTAAGGAGGATAGTCGGGGAGGAGAATCTAAGGCCTCCTCTCCTCACGGGAAGAAGAGGGCCGCCTCCGAAGACTTGGAGACGGAGGTGCCCAAACAAGGGAAGAAACCTTCACCAGGGGGTCCTGCCTCGAAGGGCGTCCTCACCATGCCATGCCCGCCAATGGGCCAGCCCTTAGCCGAGCGGTAAGTTAATCATAAATACGAAGGTACTACTTCCTTCTCCGAGAACAATAACTAGGGTCCATTCTTTGCAGTCCGGCTAGCAGCTCTTCTCGACAGAGTTCATCTTCCGGGGATATCCTTCCGAAGATGATGGAGAGTGAGACCCCACCAACCTCTCTGCCCCATGGGGCGGGCGACCTCGAGGTGTCGTCACGGAGGAGTCCAGATCTGCCGAAGCCAGAAGCTCATACTTCGGCCGCCCTGTGCTCGGAGCGTTCGGCTCCCACGGGGGACGATAAGAAGGGTCCAGCACAGTTCGACGTCCGGCCGGCCACACTGACGGGCCTTCTGGAGCAAGCTGCTCTCTCGGAGGAGCACCGTTCATTAATGAGCATGGTGCTCAAGAAGATTTCATCCTCCACAAGCGGGTTGAATGAAGCCTTTACGAGCCTGCTCAGAGGCTTTGAGGTATGTAATGAAAATACATAAGTTTTGACTCTAACGCATGTGCTAGGTGTGCTCCATATGGATAGTAGCCCCTGAGACTCTAGTTGCCAGCCCTAGGCGGCAAATGGAGGATCACATTGTTAAGTAATGATCACGCTGTATTTATGCGCAGGTGTCTAAGGATCCGGCAGCTGACTGGTCCGTTGAAGTTACCTAACTAAGGAGGCAGATTGGAGTTATTGATGCTGATATCACACTGGTGAACAAGCGGCTTAACGAGTCACAAGGTATGTGCTCTGCTTTCCTTATTATTTTTTATAAGAAAAACTGAGAGGAGCATAATATTAATGCGATATGCTTGGACTGCAGATGGTGCTGCTGCCGTGGAAGCCCTGAGGGTGGAACTTGCCCTGGCCAAGGAACAAGCCGGGGCTAGCAATGCGGCTGCCCTAAAGGCGGCCAAAGAGTTGAGAGCCGAACAGGCTGCTCATCGCCGAAGCAAAGACAAAATAGCCGAGATGGCTGTGGAGCTGAAAAATGCCGCCGACCGGTATGAGCTCCTTGAAAAAGAGAATCAGGCTAAGTCGGCTGACCTGAAGAAGGCACTTGATGTGGCCAAGGAGACATGGTCTGAAATCAGGGATGCGCGGGAGGAGCTTCGACAGGCCGGAGAAATCACGGCTGGAAACCCCTACTTATTGCGGATGAAGTTTTTAGATCCAAAGTATGCTCCCCTGGATCGACGCTAGAACCCTGCAGACGCGTATGCGGATTTGGAGAAGAGTACAGCTGATGCGGCCAAGTTTTTCAAAGATCAAAAAGATAATGAAGTGGAGAAGCTGTTCTGGTAGCAATTCAGTGCTCCCACGCGCCCGTTGCCGTTGAGTGAGAGGATGGCTGCTGTGGCTGAGCTTCATAGGTTGTCCGGTCTTGCAATGCAGTCTGTAATAGACCATTTATGGCTGAAGGGTCCTAAGCCGGACAATTATTTTTGTTTAATGCAACTATTCCTTGGTGCCGTATCGCAGATCGATGCCCGGAAGAGGTCGGCGTGCATAGAGGGTGCACGGATGGCTCTTTCCCTCGTTATAGAATATTGGACAGATATGGAGGCCACCATCATAGCGATCCAGAATCCGGTGGGAGGCCAGGATCCGGCCGAGCACTACTTGGTGCAAGTGACAGAAGGTGCTCGCTTAATAGAGGCTCAGTGCTCGAAGAATATCATGTTCGAGTGACAAATCGTTTCATTGTAAAAACAATGCTATTTTAATTATGAAGGCTATGTTTATAATTTTTTCCTGAAAGTGTTATTGTGCCTCCTGTGCGGCCATTTTATGCATATATGTAATCTGAAAGTTAGCAGTCGTTGGCCTCAGCCCCCACGCATGCAATGCAGGGGTGTTCGCGAGAATATGCATAATCACACTTGATCCAACGTCTTGGTCCATTAGGGAGCTGATCGCACGTCGAACTAGGCAACCGGACTATATAGCTTTAACACTTTCACTTAGCCATAGGAGTTTGACGGTGGGGCTACTATGTAGCCCCTGGTACCTTCGCGTGTATCCGAATACGGGCGCGTGTGTACATGACCGGGAAACGGTCCTTCGTTAATGCGGAAGAACCCTAAAGATTCCAATAAGTCTTCGAGTCGTTGAACAGTCTCTCGCTATATCATGACAGTCAGTTTTCGGCTTTCTCTACTGAGGTGCTCGTCCGGAATAACCAGGAGACAATCGCAGTAGTTCTCCTCTGGCCGCCTTAGCCGATAAGAACGGAACGTAAGGCGGCAAACCCAGGAGCCGGGCAAACCCAACATTTGACCGAAGACATGATTCGGATCTGATGCATATATGGCCAAACTCGTGATGCCGAGCACTCCCGAAGGTATTCGGACTCTGTAAGATATACTGGGCATTAGTCTGTCGTGGCGAGATACCAATAACGGCAGTATCCTCTGTGGGTGTAGTTCCCATGGGATGTGTAAACAACAAGAGACAATAAAAAAGGTTTACACAAGGGCCTAATCTAAAGAGAAACCTTTGAGTGGGGCCCTGCTGCACGTCTGCGCCTTTGTCTCCGTTGTGCCGTGTCCTGGGAGGGTATTGCACGAATGGTGTCTGTAAAAAGAAAAACTCATATAGAAGAGTATGACGTAAGCGTCCGAAGAGTTGGCTATCACCAATGGATAGTAAAAGTGAAATACATTGGCCTGTTGATAAGGTCAAGCCAAGAGTTGGGCTTTATTAAATATCTATAGCCCCTGGTATCCGCCATGGGATTACATGCGTGGCACCCAAATCAGGATTATCTGGGCTGTCAGACTCGTCTAACAGTGTACGTGGTCTTAACGACCGATCATGCGTTCCTATATTAGAGTCCTCTTAGAGTCCGGCTGCTAGGGTCGTCGCATACTCTTCGGCGCGTAAGGAACGTTTTGTACTTCCGTTAACGGTGATGACACCGCGTGGACCGGGCATCTTGAGTTTAAGGTAGGCGTAGTGCGGTACTACATTGAAGCAGGCGAAGGCCGTTCTCCCGAGCAAGGCATGATAACCACTTTGGAGGGGAGGCGATGGTGAAGTGTAGTTCTTCGCTTCTGAAGTTGCCTGGGGGGTCGAATGTCACCTCTAATACGAGGGAGCCCCTGCATCGGGCTTCAACGCCAGGTATCACCCCTTCAAAGCTGGTGTTACTTTGGCTGATTCTGGATGGGTCTATCCCCATCCTGCGGACCGTGTCCTGGTATATTAGGTTAAGACTACTGCCACCGTCCATGAGGACGCGAGTGAGATGGTATCCATCGATTATTTGGTCGAGCACCAAGGCAGCTGATCCTCCGTGCTGCATACTAGTCGGGTAGTCCCTGTGATCGAAAGTGATCGGGCAGGCCGACCAACGGATAAGCTTGGGGGCGACGGGCTCTATAGCATGCACGTCTCTGAGCGCGCGTTCGCGCCTTCTCGTGGATATGTGAGTCGCGTGGATCATGTTTACTGTTTTTACCTCTGGTGGGAATTTTTTCTGTCCCCCAGTGTTTGGCTGGCGAGGTTCATCCTCGTCTTCACTTGGTGTTTCCCTTCCCTTGTGTTCGACATTTAATTTGTCGGCCTGCTTAAAGACCCAACATTCACTGTGAGTGTGGTTTGCAGGTTTTTTGGGGGTGCCATGAATTTGGCACAGTCTGTCCAGGACTTTGTTCAGGCCGGATGGTCCCTCTTTGCCGCCTTTAAATGGCTTCTTTTGTTGACCGGGTCGAGAGCCCCTGAATCCAGTGTTGACCGTTGTGTTGTCTGGACTTTCTTCCTTGTTCTGACGTTTGTTTTTATTGCGCCATGGTTTCCCGTTGCCATCCCTGATTTTGGAGGTACTTGGGTCGCTGGTGCCTCTACGGGCCAACCAGCTATCTTCACCTGCGCAAAAGCGGGTCATAAGGCTTGTTAAGGCTGCCATTGTCCTCGGCTTTTCTTGGCCGAGGTGTCTGGCGAGCCAGTCATCCCGGATGCTGTGTTTGAAGGCCGCTAAGGCTTCGGCATCCGGACAATCGACAGTTTGATTCTTCTTAGTGAGGAATCTATTCCAAAGCTTGCGGGTGGACTCCCTGGGCTGTTGAATTATGTGACTTAAATTGTCCGCGTCCGGAGGCCGGACATAGGTCCCTTGAAAATAGGCCCTAAAAGCATCCTCGAGTTCCTCCCAACTTCCGATTGAATTTTCGGGGACGCTTTTCAACCAGTGTCGAGATGGTCCCTTCAACTTGAGGGGAAGGTATTTGATGGCGTGGAGGTCGTCCCCACGAGCCATGTGGATATGTAGAATAAAGTCCTTGATCCAGACCCTGGGGTCTGTCGTTCCGGCATATGCCTCTATGTTCACAGGTTTAAAACCCTGTGGAAATTCGTGGTCCAGTACCTCTTCGGTTAAGCAAAGAGGGTGAGCAGCCCCTCTGTATCTGGACGTGTTGTGGCATGCCGGCGGCTGTTGTTATGTCCGGCGCTGATTCCGAACTGGTACTCGACCAGTCTGATCGTTTTGGTGACCATAGTCCTGCGCTAGGGCGTGTCCTCTAGATCCATAGATGGACCTGGTCGCGCCGGCCTTTTTATCCAGGAGCTCACGTAAATCGTGTGCAGCATCGGTAGCTGCTTTATTGCGGTTAGAAAGTGGTTGGTCTGACCTCCTGGCCGTATTGTTCCTCGGTGGAACGGCCTCATCGTCGAATTCTGGTAGCAACTTGCGTTTTGGATAGCTCTTTGTGTGGCGATCCTTGCCGTACTTTTCTTCAGTGTCTAGCACTTTATTCCATCTGCGATTGAGCGTTTCCTGTGTGGCCTTAAGCCTTTGCTTCTGCTTTTTTAGACTTCTCATAGTGGCCATAAGCCTTCTGTGGAGGTTATCTTGTTCCAAACGTGTTTCTGGGATGATGAATGCATCGTCGTTCGGACTGTGCTCTTGTCCCGGGGCAGTTTGATGAGTATGTCCCTCGGGATCACTGTGATCGGGCGTCTCCGGGCTGTGTTCGGCGTGACCTAGCTCATCCTGCTCCATTGCTGGGTCCATATAGTCGTTGTTGCCCTCGGAGTTGACTGGGGTGTCGATCTTTCTAGCACCATTATCGCTATTTTTACTGTTGCTGGACTTGGAGCAGCGTCTGCGTCGTCATTTTGGCTTTTGTCCGGGGGATTTTATCCTCCGGTTTGTCGCCATCGTCCTCCTTAGGCGTATCCACCATGTATATATCGTATGACGAGGTGGTAGTACAGCACCCCGTTGGTGGTGGTTCTGAATCATCTCCTGCGCCGACGTCCATACCGTCGGTATCATCGAAGTCGAAGTCAAGCATGTCTGATACATCATCGACAGTGGCTATGAAGTGGGTGGTGGGTGGGCAACGAATTTCTTCGTCGCCTTCTTCCCCCTTGAGCCGGACATAGTTCGGCCAAGAGTCTCCTGACAAAGAGAGAGACTTTAATGAGTTCAGCATGTCCCCAAAAGGCGAGTACTGAAAGATATCCGAAGTGGCGAACTCCATCACCGGAGCCCAACCAGATTCGGCGGGCTCGGGGGTGCGCGGACTGGAACCTACAGCCGGACACGAGTCAGGGGGTCCGATGACATAGGCTTCCTTGGGGGTGAAGCCGGTGCTCGGCTCTACCTCCGATGAGTGTGCGGTCTCCGGGGCGGGTTCCATCCACCCGTCCTCGGACGACGCGATATGCCCCGGATTTAGGTCCGGAGCTCCTGCAGGTGTGATATCCCGAGTATTGTCAGACAGCAGGTCTAAGCTGTGCTCGTCGTGACTATTCGGCGCTCCTAGCGTGGGCCCGAATCCGTCTAAGATCAAGTCTCCGTGGATATCAGTCGTGTAGTTCAAGTTTCCGAATCTGACCTGATGGCCAGGGGCGTAGCAGTCGATCTGCTCTAGATGGCCAAACAAATTGGCCCGTAGTGCGAGGCCACCGAACACGAAGGTCTATCCGGGAAGAAAAGTCTCACCCTGGACCTTGTTGTTGATGATGATTGAAGGAGCCATCAAGCCTTGCAGAGACGACATAGAGGAACTCTCAATGAAAGCACCAATGTCGGTGTCAAAATCGGCGGATCTTGGGTAGGGGGTCCCGATCTATGCGTCTAAGGCTAATGGTAACAGGAGGCAAGGGACACGATGTTTTACCCAGGTTCGGGCCCTCTTGATGGAGGTAAAACCCTACTTCCTGCTTGATTGATATTGATGATATGAGTATTACAAGAGTTGATCTACCACGAAATCGTAGAGGCTAAACCTTAGAAGCTAGCCTATGATGTTTATGATTCTGTCCCTAAGGACTAAACCTCTCCGGTTTATATAGACACCGGAGAGGGCTAGGGTTTACACAGCGTCGGTTACAAAGAAGGAAATCTATTATCCGGATCACCAAGCTTGTCTTCGATGCAAAGGAGTGTCCCATCCGGACACGGGATGAAGTCTTGAGTTTTGTATCTTCACGGTCCAACAGTCCGGCCAAAGTATATAGTCCGGCTATTCGGATACCCCCTAATCCAGGACTCTCTCAGCGACCCCGTACTCGCCTAAGTTAAAAAACTACTCCGAGCGGAGAGAAATCCTCCCACTCGGGGGCTTAGCCGTGACTCCGTGCTCGCCTAAGTTAAAAACACTCCGAGTAGAGAGCAATCCTCCCACTCGGGGGCTTAGCTGCGACCCTGTACTCGCCTAAGTTAAGAAACTACTCCGAGTGGGGCGCAAGCCTCCCACTCGGAAGCTTAGCTGCAACTTCGCACTCGCCTAAGTCACAAAAATCCTCTGAGCTGCATCACAAGTACAACGTACGCTCCATCTCGACACGCAAGGACGACGAGGCGCCGACCGAGCGCGTCGGCTGAGCTGCATCACAAGTACAACATGCGCTCCATCATGATCCGCAAGGACGACAAGGTGCCAATCAAGCACATTGTCCGAGCTATGTCACAAGCAAAACGTCTACTCCGAGTGGGAAGTGAAGACCGCTCGAAAACTGAGAAAGATCCAGAAGTAGTAAAGACAAAGCCGCCATATTCAAAGAAAAACCAAGTGCAGATAAACCCCACAAAAGTTCAGAACCACAGCGGGCAGAAGTGCTCAGGCATCAGGCCTGAAAGAGTTTAACGGTTGCAAAACCACTTGGCATTCCGAGGCAAATAAAGGTGGGGCATAATGTTTGTTCACCCGACGGGAGGAGGACTTGCTGGCTCGACAAAGCTATCAAGGTCAATGCTACCTGCGATACGAGTAGCAGCGTCTATGTAGGTGTCCATGAAGGACTGTAAGTTGAGCTTCTTGGTGTTGGAAACTTTGAGAGCTGCCAGCTTGTCTTTCCTGATATCCTTGCAGTGGACTCGGACCAACGATAGAGCCACATCGGCGTCACAGCGAGCAGACAACTTCTTCCACTCTTGCACTCGACGAGGGATTTCATTTAGTTGAGTCATCAGAGACTCATGATCATTCTGGAATTCCGCTCCGGGCCATAGTTCAATGTCAATCCGCTACATCGCCACATTCAGATGAGCAAGATAATCCACAGCACTGTCTAGACAAAACTCCAATCACAGCACGTTCATCGCGACGTCATCTTTGACAGGAGAGTTTATGGGGTCAAGACCTATCTCAATCCGCCCAATCTCTGCTTCGAAGTCTTGACAGAGTTCTGCACAGTCAGAAAAGCGGTGAGTCGATAGTTAAATAATGAGTCGACAACGGCAAATTATTCGGATAAGAGGAAGTACCTTCAAGCTTTAGGACCAGTTTCTCAGCAAGCCGTCCCAGATAAGCCTCTAGTTTGCCCTTCTTCGCCGTGAGATTTCCAACCTTGTCAGTCAAGGTATCATTGTCCTTCTTCAGCCTCACAACCTCCTTGTTGGCTTCAGTAATAGCAGTCTTTAGCTTGGAGTTCTCCTCTTCCAACTTGTTGACTGAGGCCAGCTTCTTATTGGCAAGTGTTGTTTTCTCTCGCGCCTCCTTTTGTCCTGCGACAAGGTCTTGATCCTTCTTCTCCAGAGCCTACTTCATTTTCTCTAAAGAAATAACATTCTTCAGACGAGATTGGAGTTGACGGTTTTAACTATGCACATCTGTTTGAGTGGAGTCACTCAGTTCAAGAGACTAAAAGTAAAAAAGTCATAAGGTGGACAGTTGATAAATTATTACCTCCCATGGTTGGTGCTTCTTCCTGGGCCTTCTGGAGATTATTCTTGGCCAGCTCCAGATCGAGGTTGAGGCTAATGTGTTTCCTCTCCAATTCAGCAAATTGGGATCCAAGATCACAAGATTTCTGCTCTCAGCAATTAAGATATGTTAGTCGACATAAACAAAGGTCAATCACATCGAAAATTGCTCTAAGACTACTGCCAAATCAAACATTCTACAGTAGTCTTGGGGACTACACCCAGTGGGTTCACTTGGCGTGGCCCCACTGGACCGGTTTTCCACTCAGCATGGTCTACCCAGCATGAGTATGCAAAAAAAAGAAGAGAGAGATCCTCAGACCCCAGTCGACTGCCAGGAGTCGACCACAGTCTCGAGGACTACACCCAGTGGGTGCACTCTGCGTGCCCCCACTGGTCTAGATTCCACTCGGATCAAGCTATTCTACAGTGTAAAAGAACAATGAAGTGACATTGGACAAAGACCCCCGCCGCATCAAACATCCGACGTCGGTCTTGGGGACTACACCCAGTGGGTGCACTTTGCGTGCCCCCACTGGTTCAGATATACACTCGACTCAACTTGGTCGACTCAAGTAGAAGAACTATTCAACACTAAGTTAAAGCACCCAGTGGGTGATTGGAGGCAAAATGCAGAATCATGATAGATGCACATAAAAGGTTCCGAAACACTCATCCTGGGACATCTTACGGACAATGAAGCAGCAGTTACAACTACCACATCATAGCAAGGCAAAAATCAAATTGAGAGATCAATCAGAAATCAACTGACCTTGACATTTACATGCAGAGCAGAGCTGGCATTGTAGGCAGCCTGGCTGGCCTCATGGAACACCTTCATCTGTACCATCATAAGGTTTTCTTGGAGTATGGCTTCCTTGGCGGCACTTGCCGGGTCATCTGGAATGTGATGTGCAGCAAAGAGCGACGATGGCAGTACAATCGGAGCAATTACAGGATCTAAAGCATGGAGCTGTGCAAGCGAAGAAGAGACTTGAGCAATCGACACTGAGGGACGGTCAGTCGAAACCGGATTGGCAAAAGAAACATTGGCCCGAGCCGGATCTCCGGATTGCTGGACCACCGTCTCCGGCGCTGATGTCGACGGAGGCTCCTGGCCTACTGTCGTCCTCCTGCTCGAAGCCCTGCACTTCCATCCCGTATTTTTCAGAGGCACTTCTTCATCGTTGTTTGGAAGCTCAATGACGTCCTGTGGAGCTACAACAAAATGCAACAATAGGGGCTCAATCGATCGACAATCCAGTCGATAAAACAAGTTCAAGATTGCAGGATCGTACCAGCTTTGGAAGTAGCCGCATCGCCAGTCTCTTCATCATCTTGAGCCTTGTCAATATCCATGGAGGTCCCGAAAGTCGCAGTACTGAAAAGTTCTTAATCCACTCGGTCAGAGCAGAAGTATGAGTCAGTAGGAAAACACAGAAAGACAGAACACTCACGCAGAAGCAACAGGAACGTCCATCTTGATCTTGGGCAAGGTCTTCCGAGACTTAGAAGGGGCAACCTTGGGCTGCTTGGCGACCTTCTCTGACTGCTCCTGAGTCGAAGTCCGAGTATGCAAATGCACTTGCATGCTCAGAGCCACAGCTTTGTTACGCCCGCCCACTGGATCATGAAACTTCTTGGATTGGTGCTCTGTGCGAGGTGGTGAGTCGACCTCCTCTTCTTTGTTGTCCGACTCATCACTCTCTTCCTCATCTTCGTCGTCTGGAGATTGCCAGTCAGCGCTCTCTTCTGCGCTATCGGCTCCCTCCTGGACTTGCTCCTGGGCTTGTTCCCTGTTCGGCATTGAATACATCTCAGTATAAACCTGCAAGGCAAGAAGTTAATCAAACATCAATCGGATTCAGAGACAGTTGCAAGACAGAATGAAATACAATCGGTAACAAGGATCGGACCTTGTCCGGATGGTTGTCAGCGTAGAATGGATTGACTCTCCTGCCCCCCCCCCCCCGAGTTATCGTTGTTTCTGGTAATGCTCTTCAGCCACAGGGCCACCGTCTCATCGGGAACCTCATTTGGGTGGACCCGAGAGGTGACATTGGATCCTGAGTACATCCACATCGAGTGGTCACGGGCTTGGAGCAGCTGGATGCATCAACTGAGAAACACCTCCAATAAATCCATGCCAGTTACACCCTGACGGACTAACTGAACTACCCTCTCGACCAACATGTTCGTCTCTAATTTCTCCGCTGCGGTCACACTCAGTGAAGCAGGTTGCTGGACTCAATCTATGGTAAAGGGAGAAAGAGTGGTCGACTGACCGGGGGTCGCAATGTCCTGGCAGTAGAACCAGGTCGACCGCCAGCCCCTAACTGACTCGGGAAGTGTCATAGGGGGAAAGTGCTCCTCTTCCTCATGTGAATCCCTAAAACCCCGCACATCTGGATCACTTGTGTCCTCTCGTCATTTGGAATTGCCTTCTTCACGGTCTGGGAATGGACTGTGAAAATATGTTTGAAGAGACCCCAGTGTGGTCAACAACCCAAGAAGTTTTCGCACATAGACACGAATGTAGCAAGATACATCATGGTATTAGGAGAGAAGTGGTGAAGCTGAGCACCGAAAAAGTTCAGAAAACCCCGAAAGAAAGGATGCGGGGGAAGGGAGAAATGACGGTCGACATGGGTGGCAAGGAGGACACACTCACCCGCCCGCGGCTAAGGCTCTATCTCGTCCCCTGTCCCTGTGGCGATCAAGCCCATGGCGGCCAGATCTTCCAGATCCTCTGGCCAGAGCGTGGATCAGATACAGTCTCCTTGAATCCAACCAGGCGGTAGCCCGGACCTCAACAACGATCCCCGATTCATTTTCTTGCCGTTCGCCGTCGCCGTCGCTTTTTTCGTGCACTCCAGTGCTGCCGTCTTATCCTTCACCAAGGTGGCGGGCTGCACACTGGCGGAGCGACGGCGTCGAGGGCGAAAGTGGACATGATGGAGAAGCAGAGGAAGAAGAAGGGGAATGGGAGTGCACTATGCATCTGCCTCGACGCCTTTTATGGGCCTATTTCTGAGTGGCTGACGCATGGGCCCTAGCGATTCTGTCAAATCCCGCAACAGTCGCGCACCAGATATGTGGCGAAAAAGCTGGCACGGAAATCGAGGCGCCCCTATCTATCCATCCTGTTTACCGTGGTGCGCTCCGCCTCGCGCGCTTTCCCAAATTTTCGAATCCCGTGAGATCCGGGAATTGGAGTAACCAATCGCACCGAAGATTTTGTGTCACAGCAACACTCGAAGAGTGCCAGTATAAGTTCACTCGACGAACTCTGACTCAATCAAGGCAACTGAAATGAAGCAAAAGTTTCAGCATGGACCTCGAACTCAGTATGAATGCTTATGAAGCACAAGAGTCAAGGTAGGGCTGCTATGTCTTGAGCTTGCGTTGGTTTTCCTTGAAGAGGAAAGGGTGATGCAACAATTGTAGCGTAAGTATTTCCCTTAGTTTTTTAGAACCAAGGTATCAATCCAGTAGGAGGCTCCTCAAAAGTCCCATGCACCTACACAAACAAACAAAGAACTCGCAACCAACGCAATAAAGGGGTTGTCAATCCCTTCACGGCCACTTGCGAAAGTAAGATCTGATAGAGATAGTATGATAAGATAAATATATTTTTGGTATTTTATAATAAAGATGCAAAAAGTAAAGATGCAAATAAAAGTAGATTGAAAGCTTATATGATAAAAGATAGACTCAGGTGCCATAGGTTTCACTAGTGGCTTCTCTCGAGATAGCATAAGTATTTACGGTGGGTGAACAAATTACTGTCGAGCAATTGATAGAAAAGTGAATAATTATGAGATTATCTAGGCATGATCATGTATATAGGCATCACGTCCGTGACAAGTAGACCGACTCCGGCTTGCATCTACTACTATTACTCCACACATCGACCGCTATCCAGCACGCATCTAGCGTATTAAGTTCATAAGAACAGAGTAACTCATTAAGAAAGATGACATGATGTAGAGGGATAAACTCAAGAAATATGATATAAACCCAATCTTTTTATCCTCGATGGCAACAATACAATACGTGCCTTGCAACCCTTTCTATCACTGGGTAAGGACACCGCAAGATTGAACCCAAAGCTAAGCACTTCTCCCATGGCAAGAAAGATCAATCTAGTAGGCCAAACCAAACTGATAATTCAAAGAGACTTGCAAAGATTCCTCAATCATACATAAAAGAATTTAGAGAAGATTCAAATATTTCTCATAGATAAACTTGATCATAAACCCACAATTCATCGGATCTCGACAAACACACCGCAAAAGGAGTTTACATCGAATAGACCTCCACAAGAGAGGGGGAGAACATTGTATTGAGATCCAAAAAGAGAGAAGAAGCCATCTAGCTAATAACAATGGACCCAAAGGTCTGTGGTAAACTACTCACAACTCATCAGAGGGGCTATGGTGTTGATGTAGAAGCCCTCCATGGTCGATTCCCCCTCCGGTGGAGCACCGACGAAGGCTCCAAGATGGGATCTCGCGGATACAGAAGGTTATGGCGGTGGAAATTGTTCTTCGTTGGCTCCCTGGATGTTTTCGGGGTACGTAGGTATATATAGGAGGAAGAAGTGCGTCGGTGGCCACCTGAGCGGCCCAGGAGACAGGGGCGCGCCTAGGAGGGGTGGGCGTGCCCTCCTGTCTCCTGGCCGCCTCGTTTGCTGCTTGACTTGCACTCCAAGTTCTCCGGATCACGTTCGTTCCAAAAATCACGCTCCCGAAAGTTTCATTCCGTTTGGACTCTGTTTGATATTCCTTTTCTTTGAAATACCGAAATAGGCAAAAAAACAGCAATATGGGATGGGCCTCCGGTTAGTAGGTTAGTCCCAAAAATGATATAAATATGCAAAATAAAGCCCATAAACATCCAAAAGGGGTAATATAATAGCATGGAACAATCAAAAATTATAGATATGTTGGAGACGTATCAAGCATCCCCAAGCTTAATTCCTGCTCGTCCTCGAGTAGGTAAATGATAAAAACAGAATTTTTGATGTGGAATGCTACCTAGCGTAATTCTCAATGTAATTTTCTTTATTGTGGCATTGAATGTTCAGATCCAAATGATTCAAAATAAAAGTTCATATTGATAAAATAAATATTTACACTTCAAGCATACTAATCAAAGTAATCATGTCTTCTCAAAATAACATGGCTAAAGAAAGTTCATCCCTACAAAATCACATAGTTAGGCTATGCTTCATTTTCGTCACACAAAGATGTTCCCAAATTCTACACCCCCGATGACAAGCCAAGCAATTGTTTCGTACTTAAATACTCTCAAACTTTTTCAACCTTCACGCAATACATGAGCGTGAGCCATGGATATAGCACTATGGGTGGAATAGAATATGACGATGGGGATTGTGTGGAGAATACAAAAGGGAGAAAGTCTCACATTGACGAGGATAATCAACGGGCAATGGAGATGCCCATCAATTGATGTCAACATGAGGAGTAGGGATTACCATGCAACGGATGCACTAGAGCTATAAATGAATACTCAACAAAAGAAAACCAGTGGGTGTGCATCCAACTTGCTTGCTCACGAAGACCTAGGGCATTTGAGGAAGCCCATTGTAGGAATATACAAGCCAAGTTCTATAATGAAAAATTCCCACTAGTATATGAAAGTGACAACATATGAGACTCACTATATGAAAAACATGGTGCTACTTTGAAGCACAAGATATGAGACTCACTACATGAAGAACAAGGTGCTACTTTGAAGCACAAGTGTGGAAAAAGAGATAGTAACATTGCCCCTTTTATTAATTTTCTCTTTTTTCCTTTTTTTTCTTTTTTTCTCTTTTTCTTTCTTTGGCCTTTTTTTATTTGGCCTTTCTTTTTTTCTTTCCCTTTTTTTCTTTTTGGGCAATGCTCTAATAATGATGATCATCACACTTCTATTGATTACAACATATGAATTATAACTCGAAACTAGAACAAGATATGGCTCTATATGAATGCCTCTGGCGGTGTACTGGGATGGTGCAATGAATCAAGAGTGACATGTATGAAAAATTATGCATGGTGGCTTTGCCACAAATATGATGTCAACTACAAGATCATGCAATGGCAATATGACAAAAGTAAAGTATGTCATGATGATGATGAACGGAACAGTGGAAAGTTGCACGGCAATATATCTCGGAATGGCTATGGAAATGCCATAATAGGTAGGTATGGTGGCTGTTTTGAGGAAGATATAAGGAGGTTTATGTGTGATACAATGTATTATATCACGTGGTTTGGATGCACCGGCGAAGTTTGCACCAACTCTCAAGGTGAGAAAGGGCAATGCACGGTACCGAAGAGGGTAGCAATGATGGAAAGGTAAAAGTGCGTATAATCCGTGGACTCAACATTAGTCAAAAGAACTCATTTACTTATTGCAAAAATTTAGAAGTCATCAAAAATCAAGAACTACACGCATGCTCCTAGAGGGATAGATTGGTAGGAAAAGACCATCGCTCGTCCCCGGCCGCCACTCATAAGGATGCACAAGCGAGGTACGCTTCATGTTTCAACTTTGTTACACAACTTTAACCATACGTGCATGCTACGGGACTTGCTAACTTCAACAGAAGCATTCTTTAAATTCATAATCACCCACCTAGCATGACTTTAATATCACTACATCCATATCTCAAAACAATTATCAAGTATCAAATTGATCATAGCATCCAATTCACTTCCTATGATAGTTTTTATTATACCCAACTTGAATGCCTACCATTCTAGCACCAATTTATAACCATAGAAAATACCATGATGTTCTAAAAGACTCTAAAAATAATATAAGTGAAGAATGAGAGACTAGCAATTTCTACAAAATTAAGCCACCGTCGTGCTCTAAAAGATATAAGTGAAGCACTAGAGCAAAAACTATCATGCTCAAAAGATATAAGTGAAGCACATAGAGTATTCTAATAAATTCTGATCAAGTAGGCTTCTCCCAAAAGGTGTGTACATCAATGATGATTGTGGTAAACTAAAAATAAGAGACTAATATAATACACGACGCTCCAAGCAAAACACATATCATGTGGCGAATAAAAATATAGCTCCAAATAAAGTTACCAATGAACGAAGACGAAAGAGGGGATGCCTTCCCGGGGAATCCCCAAGCTTAGGCTTTCGGCTATTCATGAATATATTGTGGTGTCATGGGCATCCCCAAGCTTAGGATTTTGCCACTCCTTATTCCATAGTCCATCAAAGCTTTACCCAAAACTTGAAAACTTCACAACATAAAACTCAACAGGAAATCTTAAAGCTCCGTTAGTGAAAGAAAACGAAACCACCACATAAGGTACTGTAATGAACTCATTATTTATTTATTTTGGTGTTAAACCTACTGTATTCCAACTTCCCTATGGTTTATAAACTAATTTACTAGCCATATATGCATCAAAATAAGCAAACAACACACGAAAAACAGAATCTGTCAAAAACAGAACAGTTTGTAGCAATCTGAAACTAACGCAAACTTCTGAACTCTAAAAATCCTAACAAAATAGAAAGTCCTGGAAAATTTGGCTATTGATCAGTAGCAAAAACTAATTTCGTGCGCGCAAAGGTTCTGTTTTTCAGCAGAATCAAATCAACTATCATCATAGGTTATCCTATAGGTTCTACTTGGCACAAACACTAATTGAAACATAAAAACACATCTAAACAGAAGGTAGATGCAAAATTTTATTACTAAACATAAATAAAATTGGGTTGCCTCCCAACTAGCACTATCGTTTAATGCCCCTAGCTAGGCATAAAAGCGAAGATAGATCTAAGTAGTGCCATCTTTGGTACTCAATTCATAAGTAGCCCGCATGATAGATTTATAAGGTAATTTGATTTTATTTCTTGGAAAGTGCACCATGCCTTTCTTTAATTGAAATTGGAATCTAGTATTCCCTTCCTTCATATCAATAATCACACCAGTCGTTCTAAGGAAAGGTCTACCAAGAATAATAGGGCAAGAAAGATTGCAATCTATATCAAGAACGATAAAATCTACGGGCACCAAATTTCTATTTGCAACAATGCGAACATCATTGATCCTTCACATTGGCTTTTTAATGGTGGAATCCGCAAGGTGCAAATTTAAAGAGCAATCATCAAGATCATGGAAACCTAGAATATCACATAAAGTTTTCAGAATCGTGGGAACACTAGCACCCAAATCACACAAAGCAAAACACTCATGATCTTTAATTCTAGTCTTTATAGTAGGTTCCTACTCATCATTAAGCTTTCTAGGTATAGAAACTTCCGAATTAAGTTTTTCATCATAAGATTGCATCAAGGCATCAACGATATGTTTGGTAAAAGCTTTATTTTGATTATAAGCATGAGGAGAATTAACAACAGATTGCAACAAGGAAATACAACTTTCTAAAGAACAATTATCATAATCAAATTCCTTGAAATCCGAGATAGTGGGTTCAATACTATTTAAAGTCATGACCTCTCCAATCCCTCTTTTACCAAATTTAGCATCAAGATCTAAAAACTACGAATTCTTGGGACGCCTTCTAACTAAAGTTGACTCATCTCCAGTCCCATTATTATCAAGATTCATATTGCAAAACAAAGATCTAATACGAGACACATCAATAACTTTAAGATCTTCATCATTATTTATATCTAACATTTCTGGTTTGGCAGCCATCTTACTGACTAAGGTAGCTTGCTTATCAGAAATTTTGGCTATAGAATTTTCAAGCCGGGTAATTTGAGAGTTCACACCATAAAATTCTTTTTTCATATCATCAAGCTCCTTATTCATAAACCCCAAAAAACCTTTTTGTTCTTTAAGCTCTTTTCTGAAGAAATTATTATGCTCAAATTGCAAATTCATAAAGCTTCTAATATTTGATTCAATCTCTTCCAACCTTCTAAGAAGGAGGTTGGTACTCTTAGGCAAAGTCATAAGGACAAACAGGCACATAAGCAAACAGAAAAAGGCAAGCGAAAAAAAGAGAGGAGAAGATTGGGAAAGAGAGGGCGAATAAAACGACAAGGGTGAAGTGGGGGAGAGGAAAACGAGAGGCAAATAGCAAATAATGTAAATGCGAGGGGGATGAGTTTGTGATGGGTACGTGGTATGTCTTGACTCAACGAAGACCTCCCCGGCAACGGCGCCAGAAATCCTTCTTGCTACGTCTTGAGCTTGCGTTGGTTTCCTTGAAGAGGAAAGGGTGATGCAGCAATAGTAGCTTAAGTATTTCCCTCAGTTTTTGAGAACCAAGGTATCAATCCAGTAGGAGGCTCCTCAAAAGTCCCACGCACCTACACAAACAAACAAAAAACTCGCAAGCAACGCAATAAAGGGGTTGTCAATCCCTTCACGGCCACTTGCGAAAGTGAGATCTGATAGAGATAGTATGATAACATAAATATAATTTTGGTATTTTATAATAAAGATGCAAAAAGTAAAGATGCAAATAAAAGTAGATTGAAAGCTTATATGATAAAAGATAGACCCGAGGGCCATAGGTTTCACTAGTGGCTTCTCTCGAGATAGCATAAGTATTACGGTGGGTGAACAAATTACTGTCGAGCAATTGATAGAAAAGCGAATAATTATGAGATTATCTAGGCATGATCATGTATATAGGCATCATGTCCATGACAAGTAGACCGACTCCTGCCTGCATCTACTACTATTACTCCACACATCGACTGCTATCCAGCATGCATCTAGAGTATTAAGTTCATAAGAACAGAGTAATGCATTAAGAAAGATGACATGATGTAGAGGGATAAACTCAAGCAATATGATATAAACCCCATTTTTTATCCTCGATGGCAACAATACAATACGTGCCTTGCAACCCTTTCTGTCACTGGGTAAGGACACCGCAAGATTGAAGCAAAGCTAAGCACTTCTCCCATGGCAAGAAAGATCAATCTAGTAGGCCAAACCAAACTGATATTTCGAAGAGAGTTGCAAACATAACTCAATCATATATAAAAGAATTCAGAGAAGATTCAAATATTTCTCATAGATAAACTTTATCATAAACCCACAATTCATCAGATCTCGACAAACACACCACAAAAAGAGTTTACATCGAATAGATCTCCACAAGAGAGGGGGAGAACATTGTATTGAGATCCAAAAAGAGAGAAGAAGCCATCTAGATAATAACTATGGACCCGAAGGTCTGTGGTAAACTACTCACAACTCATCGGAGGGGCTATGGTGTTGATGTAGAAGCCCTCCATGGTCGATTCCCCCTCCGGCAGAGCACCGACGAAGGCTCCAAGATGGGATCTCGCGCATACAGAAGTTTATGGCGGTGGAAATTGTTCTTCGTTGGCTCCCTGGATGTTTTCGGGGTACGTAGGTATATATAGGAGGAAGAAGTACGTCAGTGGCCACCTGAGGGGCCCAAGAGACAAGGGGCGCGCCCAGGAGGGGTGAGTGTGCCCTCTTATCTCCTGGCCGCCTTGTTTGCTGCTTGACTTGCACTCCAAGTTATCCGGATCACGTTCGTTCCAAAAATCATGCTCCTGAAGGTTTCATTCCGTTTGGACTCCGTTTGATATTCCTTTTCTTCGAAATACTGAAATAGGCAAAAAAAACAGCAATACGGGCTGGGCCTCCGGTTAGTAGGTTAGTCCCAAAAATGATATAAATATGTAAAATAAAGCCCATAAACATCCAAAAGGGGCAATATAATAGCATGGAACAATAAAAAATTATAGATACGTTGGAGATGTATCAAGGGACAACTTCAACTTTCTTTTCACTCGGACCTCAATCCATTCGCGGGCTAATGACGATGCCATAAACCTAGGTTTGGGTCATAGACCTGACCTATATGTCCTACCCAAGGTCACTACCCTAGAAACAAGGACATACACAACAGGAAGTATCGACTGAAGCTATTGAGTGCAATGAACTCGACCAGTCACCTCACTCGGATACCCCAATTTAACTCGACCTGGATGGAGTCATTCGACCATACAGGAAACCACTCGGAGTACAGAAGACCTGGAGTCACTCAGGATGGCAACAGTCAGGCGCTCACTCCGTAGTCTTAAAGATCATTGACGGCACTTTATAGCTACCGTTACCAGTAATGCCCTATCTTAATGTGCATTGAACACCTGTAATGGAAGGCAGACGGGGTCCTGGCGCACTCTATATAAGCCATCCCCCTCCTCTAGGACAAGGGCTCGCACCCCTTGTAACACATATTCATATTCCAGTCGACCACCTCAGGGCACCGAGACGTAGGGCTTTTACCTCCTCCGAGAGGGGCCTGCACTCGTAAACTTGTGTGTACAACCTCGCCATTGCTAGGGCCTCGCCTCCTCATACGTACCCCCCTGTCGGTGTCAAAAACAGCGGATCTCGGGTAGGGCGTCCCGAACTATGCGTCTAATGCTAATGGTAACAGGAGGTGGGGGACAGAATGTTTACCCAGGTTCGGGCCCTCTCTATGGAGGTAATACCCTACTTCCTGCTTGATTGATCTTGATGAATATGAGTATTACAAGAGTTGATCTACCACGAGATCGTAATGGCTAAATCCTATGAGATTATAATTGTTGTTCTATGGACTAAACCCTCTGGTTTATATAGACACCGGAGCGGGCTAGGGTTACACAAAGTCGGTTACGCAGAAAGAATTCAACATATCCGAATCGCCAAGCTTGCCTTCCACACAAAGGAGAGTCCCATCCGGACACGGGAAGAAGTCTTCTATCTTTTATCTTCATAGCCCAACAGTTCGGCCCACGTATATAGTCCAACTGTCCGAGGAACCCTTAATCCACGACTCCCTCAGTAGCCCCTGAACCAGGCTTCAATGACGATGAGTCCGGTGTGCAGATTGTCGTCGGCATTGCAAGGCGGGTTCCTTCTCTGAATACTTCAAAGTACCTGACTTAAAGAGCAGTATCCGGCTTTCCATTTAATGTCGCACTCATCGGCTTCTGCACCTTCATGATTTCAGCTTCCACGTGTCGAGCGAATGCGAGAGGTTGGGGAATTTTTTCACTTACCACCCTGACCATGTGAGAAAATTTTCTATTTAAGGAGATGGGGATCTTCAGATCTAATCCACACCATCTCCCCAAATGAGGAATCCTCAGAGCTTGCCTGCAGACCACCCCAACATGGCTGGCGCTCCCAGCTCTTCCTCCCGCCCTCACGGCCCCAAACAGGGTGATTGGGAAAAGTGTTATGTATCCCACGGCCAAGTTGTGAAGCTGCAGACCCAGGGATTTATTCCCCCCGCAGATCTAGTCCCCTTTCAAGCCGGGTTGGCTTCCTTCGATGGTGGGGAGCATGCGGAGAAGTTCCCCAACCCATCCATGGGGGAACGAGTATGCTTTGTTCTCTACTTGCTGAGAGGCGTCGGATTCCCAATCTATCCGTTCCTCCGAGGGCTTCTGGAGCACTATGGCCTCCAACTGCACAATTCTACTCCCGCCTCTATCCTGCACATTGCGGGTTATGTTGCTCTTTGTGAGCTATTTTTGGGTTGTGAGGCCCATTTAGATTTATGGAAGAAGCTATTTTGCCTCGTCCCTCGCAATCAGGAGGGATCAATATTCCAAATGGGTGGAGCCGAGATATGGCGTGTCGCCGGAACCGGATTCCTATCTGGCACGCCGAAGAACGCATCCGAAGAATGGCCTTCCAAATGGTTCTATGTTGAGGACATCTCCCTTCCTAACCCGGTCCGAAGGGGTCTTCCTGAATTTTCAAGTGCTCCATTGGAGAAGTGCCTCAACTGGCGTCCCCGGAGCCTCAGGGAGGAAGATAGCATGGAAGTCCACCAATTGATGAGCAAGATAAAGACGCTCGCTCAATCTGGATTGTCAATAGTCGAGGTTATGGCAATATCCATAATGCAAGGGGTTCAGCCACCCCAACGCCGAGGGCACCCTATGTGGCACTTCAATGGAGAAGATGATGCCACTTGCTATGGTCGGAAGGGTCTGAACACTTCTGCTGCTTTGGCAAAAATATTGTCCGGATTGTACAAAGGGGAGGAAGAGGAGTTCATCTGTGTTAAGCCCAGGGATGGATTTTCCATGTACAACCCTCCTAGCTGGGTGAGTTTCCATCCCGCTACTCTACTACATTAACTCCTTGAGTCCTTTTTCATAAATATTAATCCGTCAATTTTTAACAGGAACGGCGGAAAATCACCAGGGAGATCCATAGCCCCGCACCACAGCCAGAGGACCACAACCGGGCCCTTGACCCCGGATTCGAGGAGGATCCGGATATATTCGTGGAGCTCGGGGAAGGGGTGTTTTACTAGGCAAGCTACGACGGCACAGAAGTGGCCATCATTGCTGACTGTCCCGGCCTTCTCCCTGGGTCGCATGTAAGTAATCAGGAGACTTATCCTTCGAGAGAATTTCCTCTTTCCACCTTACCCACCGTACTATATTATGCTCTAAAGGGGAGGTGATCGGCGCGCTACGCTGCACCTGAGGCGACGCACAAGAAGGCCGCGCATACGCTCTCTCAAGTACTGAGGCTAACGCAGAAGTGACACCAGATTGTCCCTCTGCGGAGGATTCGGATAAAGTATCCATCACAAACTCTAAAGTGGAAAGCGCCATGAATCATCGGCGCCGGCGGGCCCCTCTTCGTGACCCCGGGTTTTTAGAAGAGGCTTTCAACGCGTTCAAATCGGGTGATGCATATATCCGAGCAGCTCGAGATGGGCTTACCAGAGCCACATACCAGTATTTGAAAGATATGCGGGTAAGTACACATTTGTGCAAAATTGATAATCATATACCAGTAGCCCCCGAGACTTGAAACAGTTGGTACAACTGATTTAAGGATCGTTATATGACCAGGTGCTCACAGATAAGAACAACCTCTTGTCTCAAGCGCTGAAAAAGTGTTAGGCCTAGCTGACTGCTGCTACTGCCGAAATGGAGAAATCCAAGAAGGCGGCGTCTGGTAATGTTCCCTTGTATCGAGAAAACATGATCATATGCCAGGATTATTAATACCAGTATTTAGGATATCGCTTATCGTTATCATCTAGGTCAACTAGGGATTAGAGATTAACCGGAAATCGGCCGATTAATCAATTTTATCAGTCGACTATTAATTGGACATTTTTTTTTGCAAGTCTCGGGTTCCCAACACTAAAATATTCTATATTCAACACCAAAACACTATTGGACAGAAGTGTTACCTTGATTCCTAGCCGTTTAATCCTCGTATAATGAAAAAAATAGAACAACATTATATAGTGTGTAACAAGGTCCACAAAACATAAATAAACATAGTTTTTACAAACATAGTGCTATGAATAGGTCTAATTTCTAGTTAGATTCTCAATAAATCACTTGTCAAAGCGATAAATCAGTCCAAAAGATAAATGGTGAAGATAAGGCATAATCTTATTGGTCACCCCCCCCAATTAGCGATAAATCGGAAGATTAATCATTGAGTCGGAAGATTTTTTGAACAATGATTAATACAGGTGCAAATCTTATAGCAGAGTCATTAGATCATCTGGAAGAGGCACCAAAAGTCGCATGAGTGGGAGGTCCAGAAGCCCAAAGGCAACTGGCCGCGAGCAAACGTATATTGACACAGGTCAGGAATGAGAAGAACAAACTCCAAGATTCCCACACCAAGCTGGGCGAGGAGCTTAAAGATATGTGTGCCCAACTGGTTGACTCCGTGAAGGAGAATAAGAAGCTGCGAGGCGACATATTTAGTATGTTTTTAAACTGAGGCCTGCATAATTCGGCTAGGAAATGAGCTGACAGAATTATGTCTGTAGGTATGCTGACTGGTCGCCCCGAAGACAAGATGTCCGGATCATCGAGCGATCTGCTACAAGAGCTATCGCAAATGCATGAGCGAGCTCGGCAGGCAATGTAGAGTATTGCCAATGCATTGTGGCCATCCGACTTACCTCCAGGAAGTATGGAGGAGTTGGTAAAGCTATTGAAAGGAGCACGACGACGCTTCCGATTATGTTAGATATCGGCCTGCCCGGAAGGTGCACGATCCGAATCACATGGCCTCGGTCAGACCTTTAGGGTCAAATGGAGAAGAAATTCCCATTAGTTTGGTGTATGACCAGGTACAAGTAGCCGCCAAATATTCCCAACAATATTGTAGGCTAGATAGCATGTTAGATGGCATAGAGGAAGAAATTTTTGAGTCTAAGTGACTATGTACTTCAATTGACAAATTATGTCTCTAGCTGAATTGTAAAATGATTGTCATGGCAGACCTTTTCACTTCAACCTCTACCCGAAGGTGCGGAGTGCTTCCGAATACCCGCTCGGTAATGTAGACCGGGGTATGCATGGAAACCAGGCGTAGGGGTCTTAGTTGCTTGAACAGACAAGTATCCGGCTAGTTATGTTATATTACATTTTGATCGTAAGAAACATCTTCCAGAGAGAATAGTTCCGTTAAGGGTTCCTTTCCTTGGGTAAGCATGCATTAATTGTGCATGTCCGAACTGTGTTTGAAAAAAAACCACAGCATACATAGCATCTGGGGGTTCATAATATGACAAGTAAAAAACATCTTTAGTCCGTCGACCGAATATTCCCTTAAGAACGCTAGCTTTCGGCTTCACCCACTCTGAGGTACACATCCGGATGACCCGACAGTAACAATCGTAGAGGTGCTCCCTTTATACCCTAGACGAACAAATGGGAACGTAGGGCATAAGCACAGGAGCCAGGCAATCCAGCTTGGCCAAACTTAAGTCATATCGATGAATATAATGGTGAAGAAAAGGTACATACGCGGAAAAGACACATATGTGTTGAGCTTGATGCTCTGAAAATAATAATAATAAGCTTCTGTACGAGAAGCCCCCAGGTATAATTGACATACATATTTTAGAATGTGTGCGTCGAAGGCGCACGGTTTAGCCGCACAAAAGCTTTAAGGCTAAAAAGGGAAAAATGTGAAAAGAGAGGAAAATAAATACTGGAAACAAAAAGGGGTAAAGGAGACGAACGAAGAGTCCGGCGCTAGGCATAGAATCCTCGGAGTCTGGCCGCGTTCCACGGGTTCGGCTCTAGGCGATTGCCTGACGCATCACGTAGGTGGTACGCTCCTCCGATGAGTATTTCGTCAATGATGAAGGGACCCTCCCACTTGGGCTTGAGTTTGTCCTTTTTGTTCTCCGGCAAGCGTAGAACGAGTTCGCCTACATTATAAGTCTTGGCCCGTACTTCTCTTCTTTGATATCTCCGGGCCTGTTGTTGATAGAATGCGGAACGGGCTTTTGCGACATCGCGCTCCTCCTCTGGGGCATCTAAGTTGTCCTGCCGATCAAGCTTGGCCTCTCTCTCTTCATACATGTGCACTTGAGGTGAATCATGAATAATGTCGCAGGGCAACATGGCCTCTGCGCCGTACACCATGAAGAAAGGTGTATATCCGGTAAAACGATTGGGCGTGGTTTGTAGCCCCCAGAGTACGGAGTCGAGATCCTCCACCCAGTGCCTGTCTTATTCCTTCAAAGACCGCACTAATCTGGGTTTGATGCGGCTCATAATAAGACCATTGGCTCGTCCGACTTGACCGTTGGTTTGCGGGTGATAGACGGAGGCGTAGTGGAGCTTGATGCCCAGATTAGCACACCAGGTTTCACCTCATCGACTGTTGCTACCTCTTGAGCACTGCGTTGGATTTCCCCGAAGAGGAGAGGATGATGCAGCAAAGTAGCGTAAGTATTTCCCTCAATTTTTGAGAACCAAGGTATCAATCCAGTAGGAGACCATGCACAAGTCCCTCGTACCTACACAAAACGATAGCTACTCGCAACCAACGCGATTAGGGGTTGTCAATCCCTTCACGGTCACTTACGAGGATGAGATCTGATAGAGATGATAAATAATATTTTTGGTATTTTTGATATATAGATGCAAAGTAAAAAGTAAAAGGCAAAGTAAAAACAAAGCAAGTAAATAAAGCAATAGAGATTGATTTGATGAGAATAGACCCGGGGGCCATAGGTTTCACTAGTGGCTTCTCTCAAGAGCATAGATGTTCTATGGTGGGTGAACAAATTACTGTTGAGCAATTGACAGAATTGAGCATAGTTATGAGCATATCTAGGTAATGATTATGTATATAGGCATCACGTCCAAGACAAGTAGATCGAAACGATTCTGCATCTACTACTATTACTCCACTCATCGACCGCTATCCAGCATGCATCTAGAGTATTAAGTTAAAAACAGAGTAACGCCTTAAAGCAAGATGACATGATGTAGAGGGATGAATTCATGCAATATGATAAAAACCCCATCTTGTAATCCTCGATGGCAACAATACAATACGTGCCTTGCAACCCTTTGTGTCACTGGGTAAGGACACCGCAAGATTGAACCCAAAGCTAAGCACTTCTCCCATTGCAAGAACTACCAATCTAGTTGGCCAAACCAAAAAGGATAATTTGAAGAGACTTGCAAAGATAACTAAATCATACATAAAAGAATTCTGAGAAGAACCAAATATTTTCCATAGATAATACTGGATCATAAACCCACAATTCATCGGTCTCAACAAACACACAGCAAAAAGAAGATTACATCGAATAGATCTGCACAAGAGAGGGGGAGAACATTGTATTGAGATCCAAAAAGAGAGAAGAAGCCATCTAGCTACTAGCTATGGACCCGAAGGTCTGAAGTAAACTACTCACACTTCATCCGAGGGGCTATGGTGTTGATGTAGAAGCCCTCCATGGTGGATGCCCCCTCCAGTGGAGCTCCGGAACAGGCCCCAAGATGGGATCTCGTGGATACAGAAGGTTGCGGCGGTGGAATTAGGTTTTTGGCTCCTGTTCTGATCGTTTGGGGATACTTAGGTAAATATAGGAGGAAGGAGTACGTCGGTGGAGCGTCAGGGGGCCCACGAGGTAGGGGGGGCGCGCCCTCCACCCTCGTGACCGCCTCTGGCACTTCTTGGAGTAGGGTCCAAGTCTCCTGGCTCACGTTCGGTGAGAAAATCACGTTCCCGAAGGTTTTATTCCGTTTGGACTCCGTTTGATATTCCGTTTCTTCGAAACACTGAAATAGGCAAAAAATAGCAATTCTGGGTTGGGCCTCCGGTTAATAGGTTAGTCCCAAAAATAATATAAAAGTGGGAAATAAAGCCCAATATAGTCCAAAACAGTAGATAAAGTAGCATGGAGCAATCAAAAATTATAGATACGTTGGAGACGTATCAGGCATCCCCAAGCTTAATTCCTTCTCGTCCTTGAGTAGGTAAATGATAAAAGAGAATTTTTGATGCGGAGTGATACTTTGGCATAATTTCAATGTAAATCTTCTTAATTGTGATATGAATATTCAGATCCGAAAGATTCAAGACAAAAGTTCGTATTGACATAAAAATAATAATACTTCAAGCATACTAATCAAAGCAATCATGTCTTCTCGAAATAACATGGCCAAAGAAAGTTATCCCTACAAAATCATATAGTCTGGCTATGCTCCATCTTGCCCACACAAAATATTTAAATCATGCACAACCCCGATGACAAGCCAAGCAATTGTTTCATACTTATGACATTCTCAAAAACTTTTTCAATCTTCACACAATAAATGAGCGTGAGCCATGGATATATCACTTATAGGTGGAATAGAAGGGTGGTTGTGGAGAAGACAAAAAAGAGGGAAGATAGTCTCACATCAACTAGGCATATCAATGGGCTATGGAGATGCCCATCAATAGATATCAATGTGAGTGAGTAGGGATTGCCATGCAACGGATGCACTAGAGCTATAAGTATATGAAAGCTCTACAAAAGAAACTAAGTGGGTGTGCATCCAACTTGCTTGCTCACGAAGACCTAGGGCATTTTGAGGAAGCCCATCATTGGAATATACAAGCCAAGTTCTATAATGAAAAATTCCCACTAGTATATGAAAGTGACAAAATGAGAGGCTCTCTATCATGAAGATCTTGGTGCTACTTTGAAGCACAAGTGTGGCAAAAGGATAGTAGCATTGTCTCTTCTCTCTTTTTCTCTCATTTTTTTTATTTGGGCCTTTCTCTTTTTTTTATGGCCTCTTTTTTTTTTGTCTGGAGTCTCATCCCGACTTATGGGGGAATCATAGTCTCCATCATCCTTTCCTCACTTGGGACAATGCTCTAATAATGATGATCATCACACTTTTATTTTTCTTACAACTCAACAATTACAACTTGATACTTAGAACAAAGTATGACTCTATATGAATGCCTCCGGCGGTGTACCGGGATATGCAATGAATAATGAGTGACATGTATGAAAGAATTATGAACGGTGGCTTTGCCACAAATACAATGTCAACTACATGATCATGCTAGCAATATGACAATGATGGAGCGTGTCATAATAAACGGAACGGTGGAAAGTTGCATGGCAATATATGTCGGAATGCCTATGGAAATGCCTTAATAGGTAGGTATGGTGGCTGTTTTGAGGAAGGTATATGGTGGGTGTATGATACCGGCGAAAAGTGCACCGTATTAGAGAGGCTAGCAAAGGTGGAAGGATGGGAAAAAGTGCGTATAATCCATGGACTCAACATTAGTCATAAAGAACTCATATACTTGTTGCAAAAATCTAGAAGTTATCAAAGCAAAGTATTACGCGCATGCTCCTAGGGGTATAGATTGGTAGGAAAAGACCATCGCTCGTCCCCGACCGCCACTCATAAGGAAGACAATCAATAAATAAATCATGCTCCGAGTTCATCACATAACGGTTCACCATACGTGCATGCTACGGGAATCACAAACGTCAACAGAAGTATTCTTTGAATTCACAACTACTTAACTAGCATGACTCTAATATCACCATCTTCATATCTCAAAACAATTATCAAGCATCAAACTTATCTTATTATTCAACGCACTCAAAAGAAAGTTTCACATATCTTGAACACCAAGTATATTAACATTAAGTGAATTACCATGCTATTAATGACTCTCAAAATAATCTAAGTGAAGCATGAGAGATCAATAGTTTCTTTAAAATAAATACACCACCGTGCTCTAAAAGATATAAGTGAAGCACTAGAGCAAAAATTATCACGCTCAAAAGATATAAGTGAAGCACCATGAGCAAAACTATCAAGCTCAAAAGATATAAGTGAAGCACATAGAGTATTCTAACAAATTCCAATTCATATATGGCTCTCTCAAAGGTGTGTACAGCAAGGATGATTGTGGTAAACTAACAAGCAAAGACACAAATAATACAAGACGCTCCAAGCAAAACACATATCATGTGGTGAATAAAAATATAGCTCCAAGTAAATTACCGATGGAAGTGGACGAAAGAGGGGATGCCTTCCTGGGCATCCCCAAGATTTGACTTTTTGGTGTCCTTGGATTATATTTGGGGTGCCATGTTCATCCCCAAGCTTAGGCTCTTGCCACTCCTTGTTCCATAATCCATCAAAAGAATTCACCCAAAACTTGAAAACTTCACAACACAAAACTCAACTGAAATCTCGTGAGCTCCGTTAGAGAAAGAAAATAAAGAACTACTTATGGTACTGTAATGAACTCATTCTTTATTTATAATGGTGTTAAACCTGCTGTATTCCAACTTCTCTATGGATTATAAACTATTTTACTAGCCATAGATTCATTAAAATAAGCAAACAACACACGTA
The DNA here is from genome assembly GCA_963921465.1 of Triticum timopheevii. Lineage (NCBI taxonomy): Eukaryota > Viridiplantae > Streptophyta > Magnoliopsida > Poales > Poaceae > Triticum > Triticum timopheevii. Next base: position 268,455,426 of record OY997266.1, read on the forward strand.
CAACAGAATCTGTCAAAAACAGAACAGTCTGTAGCAATCTGTAACTAATGCAAACTTATGGAACTTTAAAACTTCTACCAAAATAGGAAGTCCTGTACAATTTGTTTATTGAACATAAGCAAAAATAATCAACCCAAAATCACGTTCCTATGATTTAACAAAATGCTATTCATGCGTGCAAAGTTTCTGTTTTTCAGCAGAATCAAATCAACTATCATCGTAGGTTATCCTATAGGTTCTACTTGGCACAAACACTAATTAAAACATAAATCCACATCCAAACATAAGGTAGATGGATTATTTATTCCTAAACAGAAGCAAAAACAAAAAACACAAAATAAAATTGGGTTGCCTCCCAACAAGCGCTATCGTTTAACGCCCCTAGCTAGGCATAAAAGCAAGGATAGATCTAGGTATTGCCATCTTTGGTAGGCAATCCATAAGTGGCTCTCATGATAGATTCATATGGTAATTTTATTTTATTTCTAGGGAAGTGTTCCATGCCCTTCTTTAAGGGAAATTGGAATCGAATATTCCCTTCCTTCATATCAATAATTGCACCAATCGTTCTAAGAAAAGGTCTACCAAGAATAATAGGACATGAAGGATTGCAATCTATATCAAGAACGATAAAATCTACCGGCACATAATTCCTATTTGTAACAATAAGAACATCATTAGTTCTTCCCATAGGCTTTTTAATAGTGGAATCCGCAAGATGCAACTTTAGAGAGCAATCATCAAAATCACGGAAATCTAGCAAATCACATAAAGTTTTGGGAATAGTAGAGACACTAGCACCCAAATCACACAAAGCATGAAACTCATAATCTTTAATTTTAATTTTAATAGTAGGTTCCCACTCATCATAGATTTTTCTAGGGATAGAAACTTTCAACTCAAGTTTTTCTTCATAAGATTGCATCAAGGCATCAACAATGTGTTCGCTAAAGGCCTTATTTTGACTATAAGCATGAGGGGAATCTAGCACGGATTGCAACAAGGAAATATAACCAATCAAAGAGCAATTTTCATAATGAAATTCCTTGAGATCCAAAATAGTGGGTTTAGCAATATCTAAGTTTTTATTTTTTTCAATCCCACTTTCATCAAATTCATCATCAAGATCTAGAAACTCCGAATTCTTAGAATGCCTTCTAGGTAAAGGAAGATCATATTCAGATTCATCAAGATTCATATTGCAAAACAATGATTTAATGGGGGACACATCAATAACTTTTAGATCTTCATCTTGATTTTCATAGGAATTGGAAGAACATGCTTTAATAACGGCATCTTTGGAAGCACGCATCCTAGCGGTTCTTTCCTTGCACTCATCAATGGAAATTCTCATGGCTTTGAGAGACTCATTGATACCATGCTTAGGAGGAATAAATCTATGCTTTAAGGAATCAATTTCAAGAGAAATTCTATCAACGTTCCTAGCCAAATCATCAACTTTAAGAAATTTCTCTTCAAGCAAAGCATTAAAATTCTTTTGTGAATTCATAAACTCTTTAACACTATTCTCAAATTCAGAGGGCATCTTATTAAAATTTCCATAAGAGTTGTTGTAGGAATTTCCATAATTATTAGAAGGATTACTAGGATAAGGCCTAGGATTAAAATTCCCTCTATACGCGTTGTTTCCAAAACTATTCCTACCAACATAATTCACATCCATAGATTCATTATTATTCTCAAGCAAGGTAGACAAAGGCATATCATTGGGATCAAGAGAAGTATTTTTAGGAGCAAACATCTTCATAAGTTCATCCATCTTTTCACTCAAAACATTGATTTCTTCTATAGCATGCACTTTTTTACTAGAAGATCTTTCGGTGTGCCATTGAGAATAATTAGTCATAATATTATCAAGCAATTTGGTAGCATCCCCTAATGTAATTTCCATAAACGTGCCTCCCGCGGCCGAATCTAAAAGATTTCTAGAAGCAAAATTCAATCCGGCATAAAAAATTTGTATGGTCATCCATAAATTCAAACCATGAGTAGGGCAATTGCGAATCATTAATTTCATTCTTTCCCAAGATTGGGCAACATGCTCATGATCAAGTTGTTTAAAATTCATGATATCGTTCCTAAGAGTGATGATCTTAGCAGGAGGAAAATACTTAGAGATAAAAGCATCTTTGCACTTGTTCCAAGAATCAAGACTATTTTTAGGCAAAGATGAAAACCAAACTTTAGCACGATCTCTAAGTGAAAACGGAAATAACTTCAATTTAACAATATTGTTATCTGTATCTTTCTTCTTTTGCATATCACACAAATCAACAAAACTGTTTAGATGAGTAGCGACATCTTCACTAGGAAGGCCGGCGAATTGATCTTTCATAACAAGATTCAACAAAGCAGTATTGATTTCACAAGACTCATCATTATTAAGAGGAGCAATCGGAGTACTAAGGAAATCATTATTATTGGTATTCGAGAAATCACACAATTTGGTATTATCTTGCGCCATGGCAACAAGTAATCCAACACACAAGCAAACAGAGAGACAACAGGAAAAAGGCAAACGGAAAATAGAGGAGGAGATTGGGAAAGAGAGGGCGAATAAAATGGCAAGGGTGAAGTGGGGGAGAGGAAAACGACGGGCAAATGTCAAATAATGTAACGCGAGAGATAGGGATTGCTATGGGTACTTGGTATTGTTAACTTGCTTGTGTGAGCCTCCCCGGCAACGGCGCCAGAAATTCTTCTTGCTACCTCTTGAGCACTACGTTGGATTTCCCCGAAGAGGAGAGGATGATGCAGCAAAGTAGCGTAAGTATTTCCCTCAATTTTTGAGAACCAAGGTATCAATCCAGTAGGAGACCACGCACAAGTCCCTCGTACCTACACAAAACGATAGCTACTCGTAACCAACGCGATTAGGGGTTGTCAATCCCTTCACGGTCACTTAAGAGGATGAGATCTGATAGAGATGATAAATAATATTTTTGGTATTTTTGATAGATAGATGCAAAGTAAAAAGTAAAAGGCAAAGTAAAAACAAAGGAAGTAAATAAAGCGATAGAGATTGATATGAGGAGAATAGACCCGGGGGCCATAGGTTTCACTAGTGGCTTCTCTCAAGGGCATAGATATTCTACGGTGGGTGAACAAATTACTGTTGAGCAATTGACAGAATTGAGCATAGTTATGAGCATATCTAGGTAATGTTCATGTATATAGGCATCACGTCCAAGACAAGTAGATCGAAACAATTCTGCATCTACTACTATTACTCCACTCATCGACCGCTATCCAGCATGCATGTAAAGGATTAAGTTAAAAACAGAGTAACGCCTTAAGCAAGATGACATGATGTAGAGGGATAAATTCATGCAATATGATAAAAAAAACCATCTTGTTATCCTCGATGGCAACAATACAATACGTGCCTTGCAACCTTTTCTGTCACTGGGTAAGGACACCACAAGATTGAACCCAAAGCTAAGAACTTCTCCCATTGCAAGAACTACCAATCTAGTTGGCCAAAGCAAAAAGGATAATTCGAAGAGACTTGCAAAGATAACTCAATCATACATAAAAGAATTCAGAGAAGAATCATACATTTTCCATAGATAATACTGGATCATAAACCCACAATTCATCGGTCTCAACAGACACATCGCAAAAAGAAGATTACATCGAATAGATCTCCACATGAGAGGGGGAGAACATTGTATTGAGATCCAAAAAGAGAGAAGAAGCCATCTAGCTACTAGCTATGGACCCGAAGGTCTGAAGTAAACTACTCACACTTCATCGGAGGGGCTATGGTGTTGATGTAGAAGCCCTCCGTGGTGGATGCCCCCTCTGGCGGAGCTCCAGAACAGGCCCCAAGATGGGATCTCGTGGATACAGAAGGTTGCGGCAGTGGAATTAGGTTTTTGGCTCCTATTCTGATCGTTTGGGGATACGTAGGTATATATAGGAGGAAGGAGTATGTCGGTGGAGCGTCAGGGGGCCCACGCGGTAGGGGGCGTGCCCTCCACCCTCGTGACCACCTCTGGCACTTCTTGGAGTAGGGTCCAAGTCTCCTGGATCACGTTCGGTGAGAAAATCACGTTCCCGAAGGTTTTATTCCATTTGGACTCCGTTTGATATTCTGTTTCTTCAAAACACTGAAATAGGCAAAAAAACAGCAATTCTGGGCTGGGCCTCCGGTTAATAGGTTAGTCCCAAAAATAATATAAAAGTGGAAAATAAAGCCCAATATAGTCCAAAACAGTAGATAAAGTAGCATGGAGCAATCAAAAATTATAGATACGTTGGAGACATATCAGCTGTAAAATTGGAGCCATTGTCGATGATGATGCTGTGTGGAACACCATAACGGTGTACAACACCGGATATAAAGTCTATCACTGGCTCGACTTCGGCCATTTTAACAGGTTTGGCCTCTATCCACTTAGTGAATTTATCTGCCATGACCAACAGATATTTTTTCTTATGGCTTCCTCCTTTAAGGGGTACGGCCATATCAAGCCCCCAGACCTCAAAAGGCCAGGTAATGGGGATTGTTTGTAGAGCGGTGGGTGGCATATGGCTTTGTTTGGCGAAAAGCTGGCATCCGATGCAATGTTGGACAAGGTCATGTGCGTCTGCTAGGGCCGTTGCCAGTAGAAACCTGTATGGAAGGCTTTGCTTACCAGGGCCCGAGCCGCGGCGTGGTGACCACCGAGACCGGCATGAATTTCAGCCAAGAGTTGCCGCCCTTCTTCCTCGGAGATACATCTTTGAACTACTCCGATAGCGCTTTTCTTGTAGAGGTCTCCCTCATGAAAGTTGTAGGCTTTAGAGCACCGCACAATGCAGCATGCCTCATTCTGATCCTCAGGAAGCTCTCACCTATTAAGGTAGGCCAAGAAGGGTTCGGTCCATGGGGCGATAACTGCCATGATGAGATGGGCCGATGGTGTAATTTCGGTGGCTGAGCCCCTGATGATGTCAGTGTATTCGGAATCTGGGGTTGTATTCGGATCTGGATTGGTGTTGCCGCTCTCCCCTTGCTACACCACGGATGGCTTGAAAAGCCTTTCCAGAAAGATGTTAGGTGGGACGGGGTCGCGCTTTGCGCCGATGCGAGCAAAGACATCCGTCGCTTGATTACTTTCTTGAGCCACATGGTGAAACTCGAGCCCCTCGAACCGAGCCGACATTTTGAGAACGGCGTTATGGTAAGCCACCATCTTCAGATCTTTGGCATCGAAATCTCCATTTATTTGAGATATTGCGAGGTTTGAATCCCCGCACACTTCCAGGCGATGTATGCCCATGGAGACGGCCATCCGAAGACAATGCAATAAGGCTTCGTTTTCGGCTGCATTGTTGGAGTCCGTGAATAATATTTGTAGGACGTACTGAACAGTATCTCCAGTAGGGGATGTTAGGATAATGCCTGTCCCTAGGCCTGCCAGCATTTTGGAGCCGTCGAAGTGCATGACCCAGTTGGAAATATGTGTCATACTCTTTAGGGAGTTCGGCCTCTGTCCATTCAGTGACGAAGTCGGCTAGTACTTGAGATTTAATAGCCCGACGTGGTTTGTATGATATGTCGAATGGGAGGAGCTCAATGGCCCACTTGGCAATACGGCCTGTAGCGTTGCTGTTGTTTATTATGTCATTGAGTGGTACTTCGGAGGCCACCGTTATTGAGCACTCTTGAAAGTAGTGTTGTAGCTTCCGGGATGCCATGAAGACCGTGTATGCTATTTTTTGGTAATGGGGGTACCAGGATTTGCATGGTCTGTGGACGGTGGATACGTAGTACACCGGCTTCTGAAGTGGGAATTTAAGTCTGTCCTCCTCCTGTTCAACGACGAGCACTGCGCTTATGACATGGTGTGTGGCCGATATGTATAATAACATGGGTTCGCCAATGTTTGGCGCGGCAAGGATTGGGTTGCTTGCTAGAAGAGCCTTTATTTCTTCCAGTCCAGCCGTTGCCGTGTCCGTCCACTCGAAGTTATCGTTTCGTCGGAGAAGGCGATAGAGTGGCAATGCCTTTTCTCCTAGCCTGGAGATAAAGCGGCTTAAAGCTGCCACACAGCTGGATAGTTTTTGGACTTGTTTAAGGTCTGTTGGTGTAGCCAACTATGACAAAGCTTGGATTTTAGCTGGGTTTGCGTCAATTCCTCTATTGGAAACGATGAAGCCCAGATGTTTTCCAGCAGGTACACCGAAAACACACTTTTCTGTCTTGATCTTGATGTCATATATTCGGAGGTTGTCGAATGTGAGACGCAGATCGTCTATTAATGACTCAACATGTCTAGTTTTGATGACTATGTCATCTACATATGCTTCAACTGTCTTGCCGATTTGTTTCTCCAGGCATGTTTGAATCATGCGTTGATAGGTGGCACTGGCGTTTTTGAGCCCGAAAGTCGTAGTGTTGAAGCAGAAAGGCCCGTATGGGGTGATGAATGCCATTGCGGCCTGATCGGACACCTTCATCTTGATTTGATGGTATCTGGAGTATGCGTGGAGGAAGCAGAATTAGTCGTGTCCCGCAGTAGCGTCGACAATCTGATCGATGTGGGGGAGGTGGAAGGGATCCTTAGGGCAGGCCTTATTGAGGTCTTTGAAATCGACACATAGGCGCCTGGATTTATCATTCTTTGGTACCATCACCAGGTTTGCTAGCCAGTCCGGGTGTTTTATCTCTCTGATGAATCTGGCCTCGAGTAACTTGGCTGGCTCCTCCCCCATGACTTGTCGTTTGGGTTCGGAAAAGCGTCGCAATGTTTTCTTAACAGGCTTATATCCCTTCAGTATGCTTAGGCTGTGTTCGTCCAGCCTACGTGGGATCCCTGGCATATGAGAAGGGTGCCAAGTGAATATGTCCCTATTTTCGCGTAGGAACGCCCGCAGTGCGGCATCGACCGTGGGGTCCAGCTGTGCCCCAATGGATGCTGTCTTCGTGGAGTCCGTTGGGTGGACTTGGAATTTGACTATTTCGTTTGCTGGTTTAAAGGAGGTGGATTTGGGTCGTTTATCGAGTATCATGTCATCCCTATCCACCGTGGAGCACGACACGGTTAATTCTTTAGCCGCGAGGGCTTCAGACAACGCCTTGAAGGCCAAGGCTGCGATTTTGTTTTCGGCACGGAGTGCTATGTCCGCATCACTGGCAAGAGTGATGATACCATTTGGCTCGGGGATCTTAAGCTTCATGTACCCGTAATGGGGTATAGCTTGAAAGCTTGCAAATGCATCTCGCCCTAATAAGGCGTGATATCCACTATTAAAAGGGGCCACTTGAAAGGTTATCTCTTTGGACCGACAGTTCTCCGGCGTACCGAATACCACATTGAGTGTGATTTTCCCCGCACATCGTGCCTCCCGACTGGGAATATTTCCTCGGAAGATCATGCTACTTTGCTCAATGCGGCTCCTATCTATTTATATTTTGTTGAGAGTTTCCTCATAAATGAGGTTTAGTCTGCTTCCGCCGTCCATGAGCACTTTGGTAAGCCGAAAAGCCGTCCACAATCGTACTGAGGACTAATGCCGCTGGTGCCCGGACTATTCTGAATTTTGGTTCGTCACTGGCATTGAAACTTATGGCCGTGTTGTTCCAGGGATTTATTGCTACAACTTGGTAGAGTTTGGCAAGGCCGCGGAGTGCCCTTTTGCGCCTATTGTTTGAGGCGAAAGTCTTGAAGACTGTCAATACTGTAGGGTTGTTGTCTTCCGTGGGATGTTGCTCTGCGGTGTTTTTGTTGAGGAGATCCTCGCCGCTCTTGGCCACCTGCCGTAGTATCCAACATTCCCTAAGGCTATGGGTTGGCATGTTATCCGGTTGTCGGTGTACTAGAGTAGGGGTACCCTAGTATCCCGAACTTGTGCACGGGCAGTCGCAGCACCCCGCGGCAAGGCTTGCCGGGTGACCGCCAAGGTCCTCCGTGGTTCCTTTGGAGCCATTCAAGAACAAAGTGTTCAAGTCAAGGAGACAAGGCCCCGGCAAGAGGAGCTTGCCGGGAAGGCCAACCAAGGCATCTCAAGGAACTTGCCGCGACACGCCACGCGTCCCGGCAAGGCCTGGTGAGCGACGAGCTTCCGGAGGCAACAAGACAATGACCGCGGCAAGGCGCTTGCCGCGGCAAGCTATCACTCTGTACCTGCGCTCCAGCACATCCACCAACGTGTCGCCCTGAGGCCTTTCCAGGTGCGCGTGGCAAGAGGCTGTGCAGCCAGCGGTGCGAGGTGGCAAGCGACGCTGACAAGATTGCCATCGTGGCGGGCGGTGGCGCCCCTGACGGTCCCTTTTTGCACTGTTTGGGCGACGCAGACGGGCATTTAATGCCTTTGTCCCCTGCCGTCGGGGTTAGGTATGATACACTGTACAAGTAGTTGTACCAACCGCAACTCCTTTTCCATTTTTACCCTTGACTGCGTTGCCACCTGTCGGTGACCCCTTGAGCATATAAAAGGAGGCCCATGCGCAACGTAGAGGGGGGTTCGATGCCAGAAAACACTCACGCTCGGTCTCGTTAGCAGCTAGAGTGTACTTTAGCATTTAGCGCTCCTGAGCAAGAACTCAATATAATCAGACATGCAGCAGTAGGAGTATTATCTCTCCGGAGAGCTCCGAAGCTGGGTAAATCGCTCGTGTGCTTCACCTTGATCTGCTCTTCGTGCGATCTCCGCCCCCCCCCCCCCCCCCCGCCGAACCGAAATGGGCCCGGTCCGCCGGCCCCATAGGTGTTCGTTCCCACGACATCTTTGGCGCGCCAACGTAGGGGGCGTCGAGGTTGTGTGAACCCGATCCGGCGTTCTCGCAAGCTAGATCTTCATCTTCTTCATCGACATGCCACCGAAGAAGAAGGCTTCAGAGGTGGCTGCTCCGTCCACGTCGATCCCACCGCCGCCGGAGCAAACGGGTGGTGGGGTAGACGCCGGCGGAAGAACGGGCGTCGACGACGGAGCTCACGGTGCTGCCAGGTCCAAGGACAAGGCTGCACAGACCTCGGCGTCCGTACATGCACCACGCCCATCTCAGGAGGTGCGGGAACAACAGCGTCATGGTACTCGCGGTACCATACGTTCGTTGGACCGAGATCGAGCTGGTGGATCTCGGGATGCTCAAGACCAGCATGCGCGCCAACATGCAGACACGAGCAAGACACGGTCGCCTGGATGGGATGCTGCTCCTTCTAACATAGTTAGAAGTCCGAGCATATCCCACTCCTCGCACCGTTCGCCACTGCCACCCTCCACTCTAGCAGAAGCTCTGGCACAAGCTCAACTGCTCCTGGATTACCCTCCAACGGCGGACAAGATCGACGAATGGAGGGCCACCATTCAGAGTCTCATCGGCTTCGCCAACGGCGACACTCCACGGCAGCCGAATGCATCGCAGCCGCGGCAAGACTGCCAGGCACAGGCCAGCGGTGACAAAACCGGTGGGGGTGCAACCACTGTGCACTCTCCACCCCGAAGGCCAAGATCGCCGACTCGTCGGGTCAACCTCGACAACGACTCCACCGCGTCATCAGATCCACGAGCTCGTCGCGATCAGCGCCGAGTTCTTCACGAACGACAACAAGAAGACGCTCGTACTCGCATCGAGCGTCGAAGAGAAGCGCGGCGTCAATCAGAACAGCGCGCTGGGCCTTCTGTCGACATGCATGCGCCAGGGGAACCAGTCGACTTGCCGTACGCGGTAGGTTGCCCTGCGTTCACTCGTGAGCTGCGGCAAGTCCAGTGGCCCAGTACGAAGAATTTCAAGCCAGACGTACCAGAGAAGTACGACGGCAAGTCGCATCCATCGGAGTTCCTCAGCATCTACACCATCATGGTGCAAGCTGCCGGGGGGCGGGACGACAAGATCCTTGCCAACTACTTCCCTCTGGTGCTCAAGCCCAATGTCAGGTCCTGGCTCATGCACTTGCCGGACAACTCCATATCCTCCTGGGCAGACCTATGCCATCAGTTTGTCGGCGCCTTTACAGGCGGCCACAAGCCTCATGGCCAAGAGAGCAACCTTCATCTACTCGCCCAGAAGGAAGGAGAGTCCCTGCGCAAGTTCATTCAGAGATTCAGCTGTGTACAGCACAACATCCCAGATGTCCACCCTGCCGCGGTCATCAGCGCGTTCCATCAGAACGTGCGTAACCGGAGGATGTGGGAGGAGATGGCAATGTGCAAGATCAGAGACGTCAATGAGCTATATGCCCTGGCCGACAAGTGTGCACGTGCTAAGGAAGGGAGGAAACTTCCTGGAGAGAATACAGGAGTAGGAGGATCTGATAGCGAGGATGCCGCCCCGGCAAGGAAAAACCGGCGGCGGAACAATAGGAAAAAGAAAGGCAAAGATGTGCTAGTTGTTGAGCAGTCCGGCAACGGAGGTGGCGCTAAGGAAGCCGAAGCTGTGGCGGTCACCGACAAGCAGGACGGCACCAACAAGCAGTGCTGCAAGATCCACCGCACCAAGGGCCATGATCTCCAAAGCTACAAGAAGGTCGAGCAGCTTGTCGAGTAGAAAAAGGCTGAGTACGAGCGGCGCGACAAGGAGAAGGCCCAAGAAGGTGCTGGGGGATCCGGCAAGAAACGTCCTGGCCGAGGAGGACGCCGCGACAAGGCCAAGTAGCGGTAAGGAGACAGACCTCCCCGCGGCCGCGACAAGGATGAAGATGATGACAAAGATGAACATATGGATGATGACGAGGCCGATGAGCAGGAGTTCCAGAAAGCCACAGAGGTCCTGTGCATTGACGGTGATGCTTCTCTGCATACTTCACACCGCCAGCTCAAGCAGTGGGTGCGGGAAGTCAATGCGGCAGAACCACCCGTCGAGTCACGCAAGCCTCTGAAATGGTCTAGCACGCCTATCATCTTTGATATTGAGGACCACCCTGATCGCATAACTGCGGTCGGGTGCTTGCCGATGTTGGTTTCACCAACTATCCGCAACCTCAAGGTCACTAAGATGCTAGTTGACGGCGGGGCCGGCTTGAACCTGATCTCCTCCGCGGTACTCCAAAAACTCCAGATCCCTGACAGCGAGCTCAAAGAGACCGGCACATTCCAAGGAATCAACCCAGGAAGGAGCAAGCCAAAGGGAAAGATCACGTTGCCGGTGACATTTGGCAGCGAGTTGAACTTCAGGACTGAGAGGGTCACTTTTGACGTTGCTGACTTTCCATTGCCTTACCAGCACTCACCAAATTCATGGCAGCCTCTCATTATGCATATAACATACTGAAGATGCCAGGCCCGATAAGTGTCATCACTGTCCCTGGCGACAAGAAGGATATTCTTATCTGCGCCGACAAGATCTACCGGGAAGCAGCAGCCGCAGCAGATCGCGAGACACTTGCCGCTAAAGCTCCCAGGGGGAAGAAGAAGACCAAGTCCGGCAAGAGTTCTGATGCCCACTTCGAAGTGCTGCTCTACCGTCGAGGACGCACCATCGAGCTCCACCGGCAAGTGTAAGAAGGCAATGGCAGCTCCGCCAGAGACCAAGAAGGTGCCCGCCAAGGAGGACGGCACTGGTGGTACCTTCACCATCAGTGCCACTCTCGACCCTAAATAGGAAAGCGCGCTCATTGCTTTCCTGCGGGCGAACGTCGACGTGTTTGCATGGCAACCGTCTGACATCCCCGGTGTTCCCAGGAAAGTAATCGAGCAACATCTTGCCGTCTGTCCTCATGTGCGGCCCGTCAAGCAGAAGGTCAGGAAACAAGCAGTGGAGCGCCAAGAATTCATCGCAGAAGAAATCAAGAAGTTGGAAGCTGCAGGCCTTGTCAGAGGAGTGCTCCATCCTACGTGGTTGGCCAATCCTGTAGTCGTGCGCAAGGCAAACGGGAAATGGAGGCTTTGTATCGACTTTACCGATGCTAATAAAGCTTGTCCCAAAGACCCATTTCCCTTGCCGCGCATTGACCAGATTGTTGACTCCACGGCCGGATGTGATTTGCTTTCATTTCTTGATGCATACTCAGGATACCATCAGATCTTCATGGCAGAAGAGGATGAGGAGAAGACCGCATTCATCACTCCATGTGGCACATACTGTTTTATACGGATGCCTTTCGGTTTAAAGAATGCTGGTTCAACATTTGCAAGGGTAGTACATGACGCTTTTGAGCCACAAATGCACAGAAATGTGGAAGCCTACATGGATGACATAGTGGTCAAGAGCAAGGACAAGGCAACTCTGATTCAAGATTTAGACGAAACCTTTGCAAATCTGCGCAAGATCAACCTCAAGCTTAACCCCGAGAAGTGTGTGTTTGGAGTCCCCTCCGGCAAGCTTCTCGGGTTCTTCGTGTCTCAGTGGGGAATTGAAGCCAATCCCGACAAGATCAAGGCCATTGAGCAGATTGAAGCACCAAAGCGCGTCAAGGATGTACGAAGGCTTGCCGGTTGCATGGCGGCTCTCAGCAGGTTTATCTCTAAGTCTGCTGAGCGCGCCCTGCCGTTTTTCAAAATATTGAAAAAGGCAGGTCCAATGAAATGGACTCCGGAAGCGGAGGCTGCGCTGCGGGACTTGAAGAGGTACCTGTCCTCCACTCCAACACTTGTCGCACCTAAGCCACAAGAGAAGTTGTTGCTGTATTTAGCGGCAACCAATCAAGTGGTTAGTGCTGCGTTAGTAGCGGAGAGGGAGGCGGATGATGAGCCAGCAACCACGGCAGATGCATCCAGCGACAAGCAGGGGACTTCACCGACAAGCTCTGGTCCCGACAAAGATGGATCTGCGCAGGCACATAAGGAGATATAGAAGAAAATGGTGCAGCGCCCAGTTTACTTTGTCAGTTCCCTTCTGCAGGGGCCTAGGTCAAGGTACTCTGGTGTGCAGAAGTTGCTTTTCGGCCTTCTCATGGCCTCGAGAAAGCTGCGCCATTACTTCCAAGCACATGAGATCACAGTTGTCACTCGTTTTCCACTGAAGAGGATACTGCAGAATCCAGAAGCAACAGGCAGGATTGTCGAGTGGGCACTGGAACTGTCAAGCTTTGACCTCAAGTTCGAGAGCACTTCAACTATCCAGAGCAGAGCATTGGCAGAATTCATAGCAGAATGGACGCCAACACCAGATGAAGAAATTCCAGAAACGAGCATCCTCGTCAAGGAAGTAAGCAAAGAGTGGCTCATGTACTTTGATGGTGCCTTCTCGCTACAAGGCACCGGTGCGGGCGTGCTGCTTGTCGCGCCCACCGGAGAGCACCTCAAGTACGTAGTCCAGATGCACTTTCCCAGGGAGCAAGCAACAAACAATACCGCGGAGTATGAACGTTTGCTTGCCGGTCTCAGGATCGCAGCAGACCTTGGGATCAAGAAGCTCATTGTCAGGGGTGACTCACAGCTTGTCGTCCGCCAAGTGGACAAGAATTATCAGAGTCCATTGATGGAAGAGTACGTTGATGAAGTGAGAAAGTTAGAAGAGCACTTTGACGGCCTACAGATGGAACATGTTCCAAGAGCTCAGAATGACATCGCTGATGGCCTGTCGAAGTGCGCCACACTTAAGTTACCTGTGGAACCAGGGATCTTCGTGCTCAAACTAACTCAGCCATCCGTAACGCCATCAACTAGACAGAGCAAGAAGAGGAAGTTGATTTCTAGTGACTATTTCCCGGCAGAGCTCCCCGAAGCCGCCGCCAAGAAGGTCCCCAAGATCAAAACCAAGAGTGCTGAGGAGCAGTCTGCTCCGGCAAGCCCTAGGGTTTGTTCCGTTGAAGCAGACGCTCCCAACAAGCTTTGCTCCGGCAAGCTTGCCGGAGAACATCAAGCTCCGGCTGAGCCGCAGGTTCTCCCCGTAGAAGCGGATGTTCTCGCAGCAGCATATGCGCCTTTAGTCCTTGTTGTCGAGCCGCAAGCTCCGGCATGGGCATAGCAGATTGTCCATTTCCTTCAGACAGGAGAACTTCCCGAAGAGCAAGAAGAAACGGAAAGAGTTGCCCGGCAGTCAAGTATGTACCAGTTTGTCGATGACACACTGTACAGAAGAAGACTCAACGTGTGAAATTGAAGTGTATTCACCGGGAAGATGGGCAAAAGCTGTTGGCAGAGATACATGGAGGCATATGTGGTTACCACATTGGTGCAAGAGCACTTGCCGGGAAAGCATTCCGGCAAGGTTTCTTTTGGCCGACAGCCCTCCAGGATGCAACTGCACAAGTAACCAAGTGTGAAGCGTGTCAGTTCCATTCCAAACAGATACACCAGCCAGCTCAAGCTCTCCAGACGATCCCTTTATCCTGGCCATTTTCGGTCTGGGGGCTCGACATCCTCGGCCCCTTTCCCCGAGCTGTCGGGGGCTTTGAGTACTTGTACATTGCAATCGACAAGTTCACAAAGTGGCCGGAAGTGGAAGCAGTGAGGAAGGTGACAGCACAGTCAGCAGTCAAGTTCTTCAGGTCGATTCTTTGCCATTTCGGAATCCCTAACAGGATCATCACCGACAACGGCACGCAATTCACGAGCCGCACCTTCATGCAGTATGTCCAAGATCTTGGCGCCAAGGTCTGCTTCGCTTCTGTTGCTCACCCGAGAAGCAACGGTCAAGCGGAGAGGGCAAATGCTAAAGTGCTGCGCGGGCTCAAGACCAGGACTTTCGACAGGCTGCGCAAGTGCGGAAAGAACTGGATTGAGGAGCTGCCGGTGGTTCTTTGGTCGATCAGGACGACGCCAAATTGAGCCACTGGCTAGACACCTTTCGCTCTAGTCTATGGAGCAGAGGCAGTCCTCCCCATGGAACTCATATACAGGTCGCCTCGAGTGCTCGCTTATGATGAGCTTGAGCAAGAGCAGCTGCGCCAAGATGACGCGCTGCTCCTTGAGGAAGACTGTCTTCAGGCTGCTGTATGAGCTGCTCGATACCAGCAAGCTTTGCGTCGCTACCATAGCCGCAAAGTTAATGCCAGAAGTCTCGAGGAAGGCGACCTTGTTCTTCGGCGTGTTCAGTCCGCCAAGAATTCCAACAACTTGACGCCGAAGTGGGAAGGCCCTTACCGGGTGAAAAGAGTCACTAGGCCTGGCACTGTCCGCCTTGAGACCGAAGATGGCTTTCCGGTGAGCAACTCCTGGAACATTGAGCATCTTCGTAAGTTTTACCCGTAAGGCGCGGTTGCCGGAACCTTTTCCGGCAACCACCTTTTGTACAAGTCTTGCCGCTGTTGCATGTAATCCTTTGTACAAAGCCGGGCACAGACCCCGTGCATAAATAAAGCTCATGTGCTCCGCACATCTTGTCAATTTCATGCTTTCTATTTTTTGCATGTGTTATCTGACACTTTGTGCAGCACCTACCCCCGGTAAGCAATAACGACCCTTAAGGCTCCATACCTTTATTTTCTCTTCTTTCTCTCTCTCAAAGAAAGGAAGGTTCCCTCGCCCACAAGTTTGCCGGGGGGGGGGGGAGGAGGAGATAATGGTGTGGACCAGGCGTCGTTCAAGAAAGTTTTGCCTTGCCGGGACGCAAACGACAGAAAAGCTAAGTTGCCAAAGTTTGAGCAATCAGTTTTTAAATTTTTAAAGTTATCTTCCTCGAACGACCGTGCTTTGTATGGAAAACCTGTGCGCGGAGGAACCAACTCATAGCTAGTTGCGCCCTTACTTTGTTTCGAGTCCGCTCAACAACTTAAGTGACCAGCGACTAGTTGCGACAAGGTTTCTTGTAGGTTGCGGCACCGCCAACAGGCTGCTGACGTCCCGCACTCAGCGCTCGCGGCTAAGGTGCCTGCACCGGCAAGTTCCCTAAAAGCGTAGGGCAAAAATATACAAAGGAAGGAGTCAAGTAAAGGAAATAACATAGCAATTACTACTCAAAATAAAGTTATATTACAAGATAGCTTGTCGTAGCTCTAATAGATTGTTCTCGTAACATGACTAGCAGCGACAAGGAAAGGAGGAAACGGGCGGCCTAATCTACGCGGTCGCCATCAACCCTCTTGACCTCGTTCACCTTGTCCACAATGGGTGCGACAAGGGCCTTGAGCGCTTCCAGATCAGCATCCGCCAGCAGCTTCTTGAGGACATTAGTGAGGTTGAGGCCTGGGTTGTGGAAGGCCACCTTCACCAACACCTTTTGAAGAACTCTCGCACAGATCGCGTGCGACTCGTCGGCCAGCTGCTTTGGGATCCTTTCCTGGAGTCGCTGGAGGGCCGTCGCATCGCCCTTGAAGAACAAAGTGAGCTTGGCGCTGGGCTGGAGGTTCTCATCGGAGGAATACCCAAAATCCTCCATCCCCAGCTGCTCCAGCTCCCCGTCGATGACTGCGGCGATATTCACGAGACCCTCTGTCCCGAGTTCCACAGTCTCCCTAAAAGTGTTTCGGCGGCCCTCGTCAACAGCGCTTCGTTGGCCTTGATCTCCTCCTTCAAGGCCACCTCCTGCTCCTTGGCGTCGTCCAGCGTCTTGGTCAAAGTGGTCAGCGTCAACTCAAGATCTGCGTTGGAGTCCTTGGCGCCGCTAAGCTCCTTGCCCTTCTCGACGAGACGACCTTGCAGCTCGCCATGGGCGTAGGCGTCCTTCTCGCGCTCACGCTTGAGCGCGGCAAGCTCTTCATCCCTCGCCTTGAGATCGGCCTCCAGCTGCGCCACCTTCGTCTCCAGCTCCTTCTTGGCGGCCTCGGCAGCTGTGGCAGCATCCTTTGCTTCCTTGAGAGCCCCGCCAAATGTTTGCTCGCGCGCGGCAAGCTCCTCCTCGTGGCTGTCAAGGTTAACCTTCCGCTGCGCCAACTCGCCTTCCCGCGCAAACAGCTCCTCGGCGGCAAGCCGCTGTTGCTCTTCAGCTTCGGCCTTCTCGAGGAGGAAGGCTTTCCGCGCCTCAGCGAGTTGCGCCCGCTCCTCTACAATGGACCGGAGGGCTTCCTGGTTGCGACTCCGGAGCTCCTCTGCATGCTTCTCGATGTCCACTCCCGTCTTCGCGACAAGCGCTTCTCGGGATTCCAGCTTGGCCTGCCGAGCGCGGTAGAGTGACACCAGTTTCCGTAGCAGCTGCTCCTCCTCAGACTCGCCGCTGCTGCTGCTCGGTGCGTCAACCAGCATCAGCCCGCCGGAGGCGAGCACCTCTCCATCAAAGGCTTCTCCTTCGACCGGCGCCCTGGAGCTTGACGCCCAGGGGAGCTTGATGAAGACGCCATCGCCGGCCTTCAAATAGGCGCCGGGCTGGGGCTCTTAGGAGCCTGATGCAGCGGCAGCGGCGGAGGGATCGGCGGTCGGCGTAGCGCCTTGCGCTCCTGTGGCCTCAGGGTCGTCAGTGCGATCGCCAGACCCCTCGCCGGCTCCTGCGGCGGCAGCTTTGGCGGCCTCTTCCCCGGCGGGCTCATCAGTGCCAGCTCCTTCTTCGATGGCAGCGGCGTCGTCGGTGTTGCCGCGCGCGTTCTCCTCGCCGGTGGCCTCGATCTCCATCGGCTCCGTGGAAGATGGATCTGACGGCCGGGAAAAGAGAGAAAAAGTCAAGCAAATATCCAAAAAGAAGATCAGAAGAACAAGAACACAAGGGAAGTTTTCAAGCAAGAAAGGTTACCTGTACTGGGATCTGCAGTCAAGGGCTCCACCACCGGGGGGTCGCTGGTGCCGTCCCTTGCTGGAGAACCGTCCCTTGCCGGAGAACTGTCCCTTGCCGGAGACTTCTCCCTTGCCGGAGAACGCTCCCTTGCCGGGGAATCCTCCCTTGGCGGTGTAGTCGAAGCAGATACCATATCGGGGGCGGCTTCCGAGTGCTCCTGGTGAGGCTGCTCTGCTCCTACACAAACCAACAGTCAGATATCAGTAAAGAAAGAACACCCATGCGCGCCATAACAGCAAGAAGTAAACCATATACTTACGCTGGGGGCTGCGCTGGGGGCTGCTTTGGGGAATGATTGCCGGGTCCGGCAAGGTGGTCTCGGGCGCGCCCCCTGCTGTCGCGGTGGGCTCGTCCTCGATGACAATCACCGGAGCCTTGGCTCTCTTCGCCGCTCTCTGGGCCAGGGTCCTGAAAAGGAATGAGTTTAGAGTAATGCAAATCAGATACAAGACAGAAACAACAAAAATTGAAGAACTAGAAGTACAACAAAGAATCTTACTCTTCTTCTTCCTCGTCAGAGCTGAGCACGGAGAGGTCGAAGTCCGGCCCACCTTCGGCGCGACGAGGCGGAGGAGTAGGTTCCCTTAGCCGCTTGGCGGGGGCAGTGGCGGTGGTCCGGGAAGACCCCGCTCCTGTTGCTGCAGTGGCGTGAGGCGCTCCCGCAGCAACATTGCTTGTCGCGGTGGAGCGCATCGCGCGGCGCGACGGCTGTTGACTCGTCTGCCGCCCCGCTACGTCCCCGGCCTTGCGGAGACGCCTTCTTGGTGGAGCTGGGGGCTGCGCTGGGGGCTCTGCTTGCGGCAAGCTGCCTGGAGATGGCGGGCCACTCGCACCCTCGGCGGGCTCGCTCGACTCGGCGTCAGGCCCGGCAAGCTCTTCCTCGCCGGCAAGACACTCTCGCTCGGCAAGGCTTGCCGCCTCTGCTGCCTCTGCCTCCTCCATGGTAAATCCAAACTCGCCCGCGGCAGCGGCTGCCGCCGCCTCTTCCGCCCTAGTGGCGATGCGCTGCATCTCCGCATCGGTGGTGTCGCGGGTGAGGCTCTTCTGCTCATCGGAGAGGACCGCCACCTCCACCAAGCCGTCGAAGAACGCCTGCACGACGTCGTCTGCAGGCTCTTGCCAAGTTGGGACAATCCCATGCGAATCGCACAACGACATCATTGCACGGATGCGATCGCGCGAGGAATTGTTGCACAGCGGGACGACGCCCTTCGGCAGCCTGAACCATTCGGGATGTTGAGGGTCGTGCTTGAACAGCTCCTTGAGCATCGCGTCCAGTTCCAGGACGGTGAAATTGAAGCTAAGGCCCGGGCGCAGCCTCATAATGTCCGCCGGACCCCCGAATTCCCAGGCGGGTCTCCTCCTCTCCTGCAGGGGGGCGATGCGGTGGCGAAGAAAATCTGTGCCAACGGCGCCTACAGTGAGCCCGGCAAGCCTGAGGCGCAGGATCCGGGTGACGGCGATCTTCAGCCTATCGTCTTCTGGGGCCACGCTGCTCCAATCGTTGCCGCGCACTGCTGGGGCTTGGCGCTGGGCAGTAAACGGCTGCGGGTTCTCCTCGACGATCCAGCACCAGTCTGCTCTCCACTCCTCCCATTTGCTGCGGAGCTCCCCCTCCAGATAAGCTTCCTTCTTGCCGGCTCTCGAGATCCAGGCGATTCCGCCGGATAAAGGCTCTCCTCTCTCGACTCGGGGCATAAAGAAGTGGCGGAAAAGAGCTACGTTTGGGTGGACTCCGACAAAGTTTTCGCAGAGATGCGTGAAAACTGCCATGGTCAGAACAGCATTGGGGGTGAAATCAAGGAGGTGGAACCCGTAGGTGTTCATGATATCGCAGAAGAATTCAGAGAAAGGCGGGCAGAGCCCGCAGTAGAAGAACAACGCAAAGAAGGGATATCCATTCGGAGCCCGTTTCGAGGCGGCGGCGGAGAGTACCTTCGTGCGCGGATGCGCTCGCGTCTCCGTCGACCAGAAGAGGTAGTAGTACTCCCTCAGCTCCTTCGCGGCGAGCTCGGGGAGGAAGATTGCCCGCTCCTTTCGCAGCGCCTCGAGCCGCAGCGCCTCGGTGGACTTCACGGCCTTCCCGGCTTTCGGAGCCATGGCGAAGGTGGTGGGGGAGATCAACAGTGTTGGTGGCGCCAGTGGCGATGGGGGGCGGAGCACTGCTCTCTTTCGGCTTTGGAAGAAGGGGGGAGCGGCGGAGATTTTTGAGATTGGGATAGCAACTTGCGAGATGGGCGAACTGCCCCTGTTTCCCCTGCTTATAAAGAGGGAGGGGGCGGACGTTCTGTTTTTCCGAATAAATAAGCCACCCACGATCTCTCCCATGATGCCGCATTCAACGCGTGCCGTTAGGGGAGGGCGCAGTGGATACGGAGTAAGATACGGCGTAAACCAGGCCGCGCGTGCCCGTGCCCTGTTTTGGGCCTGGCCCAACAGCGCTCGGCATCGTGTGTGGCCCAGGCCCGGGGGCTCCTGTCGGTGTACTAGAGTAGGGGTACCCTAGTATCCCGAACTTGTGCACGGGCAGTCGCAGCACCCCGCGGCAAGGCTTGCCGGGTGACCGCCAAGGTCCTCCGTGGTTCCTTTGGAGCCATTCAAGAACAAAGTGTACAAGTCAAGGAGACAAGGCCCCGGCAAGAGGAGCTTGCCGGGAAGGCCAACCAAGGCATCTCAAGGAACTTGCCGCGACATGCCACGCATCCCGGCAAGGCCCGGTGAGCGACGAGCTTTCGGACGCGACAAGACAACGACCGCGGCATGGCGCTTGCCGCGGCAAGCTATCACTCTGTACCTGCGCTCCAGCACATCCACCAACGTGTCGCCCTGAGGCCTTTCCAGGTGCGCGTGGCAAGAGGTTGTGCAGCCAGCGGTGCGAGGTGGCAAGCGACGCTGACAAGATTGCCATCATGGCGGGCGGTGGCGCCCCTGACTGTCCCTTTTTGCATTGTTTGGGCGATGCAGACCGGCATTTAATGCCTTTGTCCCCTGCTGTCAGGGTTAGGTATGATACACTGTACAAGTAGTTGTACCAACCGCAACTCCTTTTCCATTTTTACCCTTGACTGCGTTGCCACCTGTCGGTGACCCCTTGAGCATATAAAAGGAGGCCCATGCGCAACGTAGAGGGGGGTTCGAAGCCAGAAAACACTCACGCTCGGTCTCCTTAGCAGCTAGAGTGTACTATAGCATTTAGCGCTCCCGAGCAAGAACTCAATACAATCAGACATGCAGCAGTAGGAGTATTATCTCTCCAGAGAGCTCCGAAGCTGGGTAAATCGCTCGTGTGCTTCGCCTCGATCTGCTCTTCGTGCGATCTCCGCCCCCCGCCGAACCGAAAGGGGCCCGGTCCGCCGGCCCCATAGATGTTCGTTCCCACGACACCGGTGTTGTGTGTATTTTGCATGGCCTATCGAGCCATCCCTCCAGAACGGTTCCACGCCCCGTGATGGGCTTCAATTTTTTTGTTATTGGATCAGGCGTCCTATGAGGGTACATCCTTTTTGTCCGGACGAGGGGTTTAGTGGAAACCGGTGGCTCCCAAGAGGCTGCCTGAGTTTTCTAGGCGCTTTCCATTGTGCAGTACTTCTGTACTATGGTTGCCAAGTCAGCAAAGTGTGATACGTGACGGCGGTTGACTGCATTGAGGATTCCCTCGTCCATGCAATTTTTGCTGAATAATGAGATTGCGTCTTCATCGGGACAGTCTTTGATCTTGTCCTTTACAAGTAAGAATCTTGCCCAAAAGTGATGGACCATTTCTTGGGACTGCTGTCTAATGTGGGTAAGATCGCTTTTATCTGGGTGGGTGGATGGATTTAAGTCCAAACCCTGACCCAATCTAGGATCCGGAGTTTGAGAAATTCCCGAGCTTAACCGTTCAGGCTCCGGGATGTCAACCAATTTTTTAGGCCCATAGTCCGACTCTAAGTTCGGAGTACGAGGCATGTCTTCCGGCGGGCAGGTATCCGGCTCTATGAGCTCGGAAATCCGGACGTAGTTCGTCCTCAATATAGAGGAAGAGTTGTCGTATTGCTCCTCCACTACCGCTATTTGATGGGTGATCGGTGGAGATTTAATTTCTCTCTGATCGGGTTTAAGCCCAATCCGATCGTAGTCTGTAGCGACTCCCAAGGCGGCAATGCGATCCAGGAGTTCATTTAAAGATGATAACTCCGTCAGATCCATCTGTCCTGAGTATTCTGAGGTGACGCGGAGGCGATTTTTGATGACCCGAGAAGTCATCGTCGGCACGACGGCCGAACGGGAGGTCATAGTGAAGTCGCCCAGCCGGAGCGTTTGCCTTAGGCCAGGGCTCCTCCGGAGGTGATGTTGTCCTTGATAACAAGGTGAGCCATCAAGCCTGTCTTCGGCGTCACAGGGGAACTCTCAATGAAAGCACCAATGTCGGTGTCAAAACCGGCGGATCTCGGGTAGGGGGTCCCAAACTGTGCGTCTAAGGCTAATGGTAACAGGAGGCGGGGGACACAATGTTTACCCAGATTCGGGCCCTCTCTATGGAGGTAATACCCTACTTATTGCTTTATTGATCTTGATGAATATGAGTATTACAAGAGTTGATCTACCACGAGATGGTAATGGATAAACCTTAGAAGCCTAGCCTATGAGATTATGATTGTTGTTCTATGGACTAAACCTCCGGTTTATATAGACACCGGAGGGGGCTAGGGTTACACAAAGTCAGTTACACAGAAAGGAATCTACATATCCGAATCGCCAAGCTTGCCTTCCACGCAAAGGAGAGTCCCATCCGGACACGGCAAGAAGTCTTCTATCTTGTATCTTCATAGCCCAATAGTCCGGCCCACGTATATAGTATGGCTGTCCGAGGACCCCTTAATCTAGGACTCCCTCACCCCCTACTCTTACTGTCAGACTTAGTACCATGACACACATCTCAACAAAATGGAGTTTTTGAGAGGAAGAACCAGACGCTCATCGAAATGGCGAGAATGATGCTTGATGAGTATAAGACACCAATACACTTTTGGGCTAAAGCGGTTGAGACAGCTTGTCATGCAATGAATCGTTTATATCTTCACAAGCTACTCGGCAAGATGGCATACGAGCTTCTCACCCGTAACAAACCCCAAGTTGGATACTTTCGACTCTTCGGCTCAAAGTGTTACATTCTTGATAAGCATCATCGTTCGAAATTTGCTCCTAAGTCTCATGAAGGTTTTCTACTCGGTTATGGCTCAAACTCTCACACTTACCGTGTTGACAACAATTTCACCCGAAAGGTTGAAGAGACGGTAGATGTGAAGTTTGATGTATCTAAAGGCTCGCAAGTAGAGCAATTGCCAATTGATGTAGGTGACAAAGATCCTTTAGAAGCAATCCATGACTTTTCTATTGGGAAGATTCGCCCAATGGAGGTGAAGGAGAGTACCTCGTCCGTCCAAGTGGAAGCCTCAACGTCACGCCAAGGTGAACCACAAGTTGACTTGGAGGCATCCACGAGTGGGGCACATCAAGACGATGAAAACGAGGATGTACAACAAGATGAACCTCGACAACCTCCTTCTCCACCTCCACGGGAGAACAACAACGCCAACAACAACAAAGAAAGACAAGGGGAAGAACAATACAATGAAGAGGATGTTCCACCCCGACCCAAACAAAAGCTCTCACCTGTTCGAGCAAGAGTCTCAAGAGATCATCCCGTCGAACAAATCTTTGATGACATTCAAACCGGGAGAATTGCTCGCTCTAAATCTTGTTTGGCTAACTTTTGTGAACATTACTCATTCATTTATAGCATTGAACCTATGAAGGTTGAAGAAGCATTAGAAGATCCGGATTGGATAAATGCCATGCATGAAGAGCTACAGAACTTTGAGAGGAACCAAGTGTGGACGTTGGCTGAAAAGCTCGATGAGAAGCACAATGTCATTGGAACCAAATGGGTGTTTCGGAACAAGCAAGATGAAGATGGACAAGTTGTACGCAACAAGGCCCATCTCGTTGATCAAGGCTACACTCAAGTTGAAGGTATGGACTATGGTGAGACTTATGCCCCCGTTGCTAGACTTGAGTCCATTCGCATCTTACTTGCTTATGCCAGTCATCATGACATTACCTTATATCAAATGGACATCAAAAGTGATTTTCATAATGGTGAAATTGAAGAGGAAGTTTATGTTAAACAACCTCCAGACTTTGTTAATCCTAAGAAACCCGACCATGTTTACAAACTCCACAAAGCTCTTTATGGTCTCAAACAAGCTACTAGAGCTTAGTATAAATGCTTGACTAAGTTTCTTCTTGAAAAATGGTTTGAAAGTAGTAAAATTGATTCTACACTCATTACTAAAAGGGTTAATGAAGAATTATTTGTGTGCCAAATTTGTGTTGATGATATCTTATTTGGCTCAACTAACCCTCATTTTAGTGAAAAGTTTGGAAAGCTTATGTCGGAGAAGTTTGAGATGTCTATGATGAGTGAACTCAAGTTCTTTCTTGGTTTGCAAATCAAGCAAACTAAGGAGGGAACCTTTATCTCTCAAACAAAGTATACCAAGGACTTATTCAAGAAGTTCAACATGCAAGAATGCAAAGGTATGAATACCCCCATGCCTACTAGTGGACATCTTGACTTGACAAAGGATGGCGAATTGGTTGACCAAAAGGTTTACCACTCTATGATTGGTTCATTGTTATATCTATGTGCCTAACATCCCAATATCATGCTAAGTGTGTGCGTGTGTGCACGATATCAAGCGGCTCCCAAAGAGTGTCATCTTAAGGCTACGAAAAGGATAGTGAGATACTTAATAGATGCACCAAATTTTGGCATTTGGTGTTCGAAGTGGTCTTATTTTAATCTTGCTGGCTACTCCGATTCGGACTATGCCGATGAAAAGGTTGATAGAAAGTCCACTTTGGGTACTTGTCAATTTCTTGGTAGATCTCCTGTGTCTTGGTCCTCCAAGAAACAATACTCGGTATCCTTATCCACCACTCAAGCGGAATACATTGCCACCAGTTCATCTTCTGCTCAATTACTTTGGATGACTCAAACTCTTAAATTTTATGGGATATATGTGAAACATGTTCCATTGCTTTGTGACAATGAGAGTGCCATTAAGATTGCTCATAATCCCGTGCAACATTCTCGAACTAAGCATACTGATGTTCGTCATCATTTCATTCGAGATCATGTTGCTAAGGGAGATATCAAACTTAAGCATGTTTGTACCGATAAGCAATTGGCGGATATATTCACCAAACCACTTGATGAGAACGTGTTTTGCAGGTTGAGAGGTGAATTGAACATCATTGATGTTTCAAATTTGGAGTAGAAGCTCCATGTGGATGCATGCAAGGCATGAGCCTTACTATGACTAATCCTTGACACTTCGCTTATGATGATGATCATATGTCTTGGATATTCTTGTACTCTTGCATGCTATCTAACCATTGTAGGTACTTGGACGAACCCAACTCTAGGAGATTGTGTCGGCATTCTGGGAACAGGGGTCCCTAGACTTGCCTACCTGCAGCCTGCGGCGTGGCTCAAGTGCAGGCCCAGTGCGGCCCATCTGCATCAACGCAAACTCAAACCCTCGCGAGGGGCCAAGCCTCGCGGGGCGGATGATGCAAGGCTTCCTCAGGAGCGGCCTCGCCAGGCAGGCTCGCAAGGAGGCGGAGAGATCAAGGCAAGGGTACCTCACGAGGTGCCCGTGATGCAAGCCATGACGATCGAAAACCAGGCGGGCGCCGGCTTGTGCAGTGCCCTTGTTTCCTCTTTGGTGCAAAGGGGGTAAGCACACGCGTGGAGTACCGAGGCATCAGGTAAAGGTTACCGTTTTGGTGCAACGAGACCAAGACCAGCAGAGCGGCAGGATGGAGGTCACCGTGGAGCCCAAGACGGCGTCATCGCTAGTGCCTTTGGCAGCCGAAGACCAACATTAGTCAGGATTGCTTGTACTAGATGTTCCCCTTCAAAATGGCTGTTGTTGGCGCCCTTCCCGCTCAATATTTGGGAAGAGGAGCAGGGCCTCTATATATAGAGATAGCCACCACAGTGGAGGGGGATGATCTCATCGAGTTCCCACCAAGCCAACGGGGATCGACTCCTTTCCTACGAGAACACCACACTAGCTCAAGAACGCCTCTTGCGAGGCTGTTCTTCCCCTTGTACTGTTCGTCATCAGCTCCTGAGGCAATCCACCACACCACACACTGGAGTAGGGTAGTACACCACAACGGTGGCCCGAACCAGTATAAATCTTGTGTCCCTCCTGTTGTTCATCGTTTAGCTTAGATTCTCGCGAGGCGTTTGGACGTGGATTGGTATGGGGAAGATCTTCACGTGCACCCCAGAGTTCGAACCTCAAGGGTCTGCCAGAACCCAACATCCGACATTTGGCGCACCAGGTAGGGGTGCACCGGAATCTTTCTTCCTCTGTTCCGTGTTCGATCGTCCGTCGTGTCCATGGCTGACGCTCGCCGGGGTCGCACCGAGCGTCGGGCTGCTCTCGTTGCCCGCGTCGCCCAGACAGCTCCCGTCGGTGGGTTTCCCCGTTGTTCTCTGTCGCCTACCGCCAACGCCGCCACCGGCCAGGCGGGGAACGAGCAACAGGCCTCGTTGCTACATCCCTCGGTGCGGCGGGAAGGCCACACCGCCACCCTGTCGCTGACTCCAGCTGGTTCGTCGTCACACGCCCGTCGCGCTCCCACGAACGCGCACGCCACGTTGCTCCTGGCGCGTGAGCTCCTTCACTACCGTCCCGTCGACGACCTCTATGAGGAGTGGCTTGCTCGCATCACCGAGCTCGTCAGCGCCGCAGGGGGCTCCCCTGCACCGTCCCTCTCGCTGCCTCGCCCTCCGTCCTATGCGGGTGATGCAGCTCAGGAGGTGCCTCCGCCACCTCCTCCCCAAGAAGGCGCCCACGCTCCAAGGCACGCGGCTCCTGGACGAGATCCACCATGTAAACCGCCTGCGCGACATGAAAGGAGCTGCCAAGAAATCCCTCATCCCCAAGAAGGTGCTCACATGCTTCCTGCACCGGCACGCCATGACCGCATCCCTGCGCCAGCACGTCAAAACCCCGCGCTGCTCCTGGCAGCGAAGCGCGGGAATCCCTAGGAGCAAGCCCCGTCACCAGAGAGCTCCGATGGCCACCGCAGGCTGCCGCGCCTTCACCACCGAGCTGCGTAGTGTCACTGGGCCGAGCAAGTTCAAGTCGGACCTGCCTCCTCGCTACGACGGCACTGCCGACCCCGTGGAATTCCTATAGCTCTACGAGCTGGGAATAAAACCTGCCAACGGGGACGAAAAGGTCATGGCGAAATGGTTTCCCATGGCGCTCAAGGACGATGCCCGCACCTGGCTCCTGAACCTGCCTCCTGGCACGATCTCCTCCTGGGACGAGATGTGCACCCGCTTCATCGCCAACTTTCAGGGCACTTGCGACTGTCCATCGGCCGTGGGTGACCTGCGCCGCATCAAGCAGCAGCCCAGAGAGACCTTGCAGAAGTACGTCTAACGCTTCAACAGAGCTCGCCTCAAGATTCCCAAGGTGACTGAGGAGTCCATCATCTCAGCGTTCTTCGACAGCGTCCACGACGCCAAGATGAAGGAGGAATTGGCACCAGGCCCTAGCATCTCAGCGCATCTTCAAGCAGTTCGCGTGCTATCGCTTGCATCTTCGGTGCCCAGGCCCTAGCATCTCACCGCATCTTCAAGCAGTTCGCTCGCGAGGTGAATGCAGTCCTCCCCAAGCTCGAGGCCACGCACCCTCTCAGGTGGTCCACATGCGCCATCACGTTCAGTTCAGCGGATCAGATCAAGTACGCGGCAACGGCTGGTGTCCTCCCAATGCTCTGTTCCCCAGTCATCAGCAATGTGCAAGTTACCAGGACCCTCATCAATGGCGGAGAAGGACTCAATGTACTGTCCGTCGAGACGTTCAACAATCTCCAAGTGCCATACGACCAGCTTCAGCCGACCAAGCCTTTCTCAGGAGTCACTGATGGTTCCACTGTCCCGATAGGGCAGGTCCGCCTCCCTGTCACCTTTGGACAGCGCAAGAACTACCGTACCGAGCTCATTGACTTCGACGTTGCCCACATTCGCCTACCATACAATGCCATCCTAGAATATCCAGCCCTGGCCAAGTTCATGGCAGTGACTCACCATGGCTACAACATCCTCACGATGCCAGGAAGTGGCGGAGTCATCACAGTCCCCTGTGAAGAGAAGGATGCGGTGTGCTCTCTTGAGCGCGCCTTCCAAGCCGCGTCGATCGAGGACCCAGACAGCAAGAGTGGAAACCTCCCTAAAGCAGCTCCCAAGAAGAAGAAGACATCACCCAGCTCAAGGCCTCAGGAGGCAGGCACCTCCGGTGGCACCGCACCAGGATCTGTGGCCATCCAAGGGGCGCCGCCCTCTGTCACATAGGAAGGCGCGCCCGGCGCCTCCTCGGGCAAGGCTCGGGGGCTCTCTCCTGGAGGGTCACTCACTTTACTAAGATCACGAGGGAGGCGCTCGGGCACCACTTGGAGGCGTGCTTCTTGGCACGCTTCCCTCAGGAAGGCATAATGCAAGGAGGGCCCAACCCACAGGAATTCATCACCAAGGTTACTCAGGAGCTGCAGGAATCGAGAGTCATGCGCGGCAGCCGGTGCCTGCCCGGCGTAGCTCCCCATCCAGGCGAGGATGGCGGGCTACGCGTCTTGATTGACTACCCAGGGCTCAATCGAGTCGTGTCTCAGGAGCGCTTCTGGCCTTCGCGTGTGGGATGTTGTGAGGGTCCACCTCAGAGCTACGTTCGCATGCCTTTCGGCCTGCCGAACATGGCTGCTGCTCACTAGCGTCTGATGAGGAGTATTCTGGAGGCTCAGGTGGCCAAGCACCGCGCGTTCCTGGAGGAAATGGAGATGGACCTCGCCGAGCCACCCGGACCTCCAGAGCCTCCCGAGGCTCATAGTTCCAAAGGCTCGTGAGGATTGGCTTCTTCACCACGCACCGTCAGCTACTCCAATGACCGCTCTGCAATGATATCAGGTGACATCTTTCGAGCTTCATTTTAGCTGGGAGCGCCCTCAGGGCCGCATCATTCCCAGGTCGCGTGGGTCTGTCCCCACGGCGTGTATCCATTTTGCTTATGTTTTTAGTTTACCTTTTTGGGGCCGCCCCTCGGGCTGCATCATCCCCAAGCCGCTCGGGCCTGACCCAGTGGCGTGTGCCTTTCCTTGCATCTACCTAAGTTGGATTACCTCTTCATGCTTAACCTGCCTGTTATAATCGCCTGCTCGATTGACACCTACCCTTGGAGCCGCTCGCTCTGGCACGGTGCTTATGCATGGGTCCATTCCTGCAACGTCGACAAATCTGAGTGGTCGAGCTCTGGCCGTGGCAGCCCCGCAAGGCGCTACTTCACTAGGCCCTCTGTGTCCCAATCACTCCCTCAGAGCAACCAATGGCTGGCTGGCAATCGTAATGGCAGTCCTTGTTTTCCTCGCGTTGGTTTACAGGGTCCACCTAAGGAATAACGTGGGGGCATCATGAGCTCTCTCTCTCTCTCTTTCTCTCTCTCCCGTGCGATCTGCTCGCGCGTTAAAAGGGGGGTGCCTGAGCATCGCGACTCAGGGGCTCTTACTGGCTCTCCAGCCCTCCCCCCCTGGCCTTGACCCACGGCATCGCGACCTGTCATACCAGCGGCTGCTGAGCTCTCTCAAGGGCCAGGACCTGAGGACGTAGAGCATGAAGTAAAGTGCGGGGAAGAGGGGAGAAGCTCACGAGGGCCTGACCCAGCGACATCCCAGCTGCCGACGCGCAGGTCCGGCACCTCGCCAAGGAACGACTCCAAGCTCCCGAGATAAGTCACACTCCTGGAAAAGCTAAATCAACGCGACACCAAACCCTCGCCTAATGCGGTTATATCACGGCTACGTTGCCTTCCTTTCTCGCCCAGCGGAGGCTTCTTGAGCGCTAAAGGGAACCTCCTGAGCATCGCGCCTCGGGGGCTCTTACTAGACCTCGGGCCGCTCACCTCTTGGCCTTGACCACGGCATCGCGACCTGGCATACCAGCGACGGCTGAAGCCTGCCTGGGGACCGGGACCTGTCAGCGTAGAGCACCAAGCCCTCACGAGGTTAGAAAGGGGGAACCGAGCTGAGACAGGACTAACATCTCGCGCCGCTCCATAATAAGGATGATATTCACAAAAGACATAGCAGACGCTTTACATGCCCCCACGGGGTGTTTCCTTGATTCCTCACAGGGAACAAAAGGTGCTAATCCTAAGGGACGCTAACTACTCGTGCCTCCATGGTCGACGCCATCATCAACAGTGGGCCACCAAGCGCCAGTGCCAACCCCATCCAGATCAACCGCGCTGGCGGCCTGATGCGGCTGCCCTACTCCGAGCATGACGTGAGCTCGGGGGCTCGTAGCTGTCGTCGCTCGTCTCCCGAGTCACGAGAAGCTCGAGATAGTCGTTGTACCCTCCTGCATCTCCGCTGCAACCAGAGGAGCTGCTAGGGAAGCGGTTGGCAGGTCTAGCCCTCGCCACCTCGATGCCCGGCCGCCTTCCCTGGAGCAGCACTCCAGTCGGCGTCCTTCTGCGTCGAAGACCTTGAAGGACATCAAGGAGGCGCCATCGTATTCAAAAGGAATCACGAGGGCACCTCCAATTCGGCAGACCCAGGCGATCTCGCCCCAGCCCCGGGTCATGTAGACCTTGCCTTGAGCAACAACCTCGACCTCTGCTTTGTTCACAGGGGTACTGCAGTCAGCGTGCTGCAGCCAGAGCTCAAGAGGCCCCCTCGGCAGCATCTCGAAGGTGAAAGAGGGAGGAAGGCGAAATCTAGAGCTTGGAGGCATGGCGGCGTGAAGCATGAGCTCGCGAGAAGAGCCCTCAGCATGGACTCTAGGGGCGACAACGTGCACCGCTGTGATTCGTCGGTGTCTTCTTCTCTAGGGCCCTCAGCCTGGGCGTACAAGGGCAGCGGAAACCCAGGTGGTGGCCGCTCGTACCAAGGCCTCGACGTCTCCTGCTGTGCGACCTCG
The DNA here is from genome assembly GCA_963921465.1 of Triticum timopheevii. Lineage (NCBI taxonomy): Eukaryota > Viridiplantae > Streptophyta > Magnoliopsida > Poales > Poaceae > Triticum > Triticum timopheevii. The sequence goes on from OY997266.1 coordinate 268,486,004, forward strand.
TCGTGGCGGCCGGGGACTGGCCGCTTCTTCGGCGGAAGCGGGTCAGGACCCTCTCGGGGGGCCTTCCCTTTCTCTTCCACTGAGAACCGGCGGATCGGCGCCATTGGCGTGAAATGGAGGAGGGGCGAGGAAGAAGGAGTGAAGCAAGACAAGATGGACTGCGGGGGCTCTCGCCCGTCCGTACTTATAGTCCAGAGGAGGCCAACCGTCGGCCTCCACGATCGCAGGTAATCATGACTCATTTTTGCATGCAGGGACTTGTCAAGTCGGGAAGTTGCCGAGGCAGCATGGGGAAGCGGAGACGCCCACGTCCAATCAACCGCCACGCGGTGCCCAAGGCCAGCCACAGGCTGTTGGGGCCCGCGGCGCTCCGCACTCGCCCCTTCTCTTCTCTGCTAAGCCAAGTTCGAGTGCGCCTTGGGCCCGGGGGCTACTGTCGGTGTTCTGGGAACGGGGGTCCCTAGACTTGCCTGCCTGCGGCCTGCGCTGTGTCTCAAGTGCAAGACTAGTGTGGCCCATCTACATCAACGCAAACTCAAGACCCTCGCGAGGGGCCAAGCCTCTCCGGGTGGACGATGCAAGGTTTCCTCAGGAGAGGCCTCGCCAGGCAGGCTTGCGAGGAGGCGGAGAGAACAAGGCAAGGGTACCTCACGAGGTGCCCGTGACGCAAGCCATGAAGATCGAAGACCAGGCGGGCGCCAGGCGGGTGCCGGCCTGCGTAGTGTCCTTGTTTCCTCTTTGGTGCAAAGGGGGCAAGCACAGGCGTGGAGTACCGAGGCATCAGGAAAAGGTTACCATTTTGGTGCAATGATACCAAGACCAGCAGAGCGGCAGGATGGAGGTCATCGTGGAGCCCAAGACGGCGTCATCGCCAGTGCGTTTGGCAGCCGAAGACCAAGTTTAGTCAGGATAGCTTGTACTAGATGTTCCCCTTCAAAATGGCCATTGTTGGTGCCCTTCCTGCTCAATATTTGTGAAGAGGACCAGGGCCTCTATATATAGAGATAGCCACCACAGTGGAGGGGGGTTATCTCATCGAGTTCCCACCAAGCCAACGGGGATCGAACCCTTTCCTACGAGAACACCACACCAGCTCAAGAACACCTCTCGCGAGGCTGTTCTTCCCCTTGTACTGTTCGTCATCAGCCCCTGAGGCAATCCACCACACCACACACTGGAGTAGGGTATTACACCACAACGGTGGCCCGAACCAGTATAAATCTTGTGTTCCTCTTGTTGTTCATCGTTTAGCTTAGATTCTCGCGAGGCGTTTGGACGTGGATTGGTAGGGGGAAGATCTTCGCGCACACCCCAGAGTTCGAACCTCAAGGGTCTGCCAGAACCCAACATCCGACAGATTGCAACTCAACATTCTAAGCAATAATCTCCAAGTCTCTACAAAATGGAGGATGAAGACAAGGAAGAACAAATTCCTTATGTCAACTTTCAATTAGATACACAAGTGCTCTTCCTTGCAAGACTAACCCATGTAGGAAGATGAACTTCAACTACAAGTGGTGCCCCCAACTCTTGATGATCCACATCAACTTGAGCACCCTACACAAGTTCAACTACATGACCAAGTTCAACACCACCACCCAAGGTATGCCATTCCATCTTAGATAAGCTTTACTCCAAGACATGGGTCAAGGCAACCCAACAAGATGTGAATACATCAAAATCCTTAAACGGAAAATGGCAACCCCATTTTGAACTTAAACGATGAGTATGACCTATGATCAAGTGTCCTCACTTGACTCCTAAGTCAATATACTCTAACATAGGTGACTTTGTCGCAGACCATTTCTAGATGAAGTTCTATGTTGTTTCTTTGTGCTCTTGCATTTGTCTCTTGCATGCTAGTTCCCCTTTCAAAGAAAACTTCATCTAGATTTATTTTCTTTTCTCTGTTATTTTCTGCATTTCCCTGCATCCAATTCATTGCAAATTCTTCAGTTAATTCCTTGCATATCCTTGTGAGATCTTTATTGTCTAAGTGAGCTGAGGTGACAAGTATTTTCTCTCTGGGCTGAAGTCGGTCTCACTGACTTGATTATTTCAGCTGAACCGAACCATCTCGGTGCCACCAAAAATAACAACTCGGTGCTACCAATGTCAATACTAAGATAAAAACGGTGTCACTTGCATCCTGCATATTTGTCCCAGCTCCACTCAATGATACTTATCCTCTACCAGCATCTTGTTACATGTTGCTTTGTAATGTGACTCAAGGACCAAACCTACTTGACTCATGCTCCAGAAGTTCCTTCTTGGAAATTGATGTTGAAGGGGGAGACAGAGCACATCAAAGCTTATCACATAAGAGAGAATGCACTCCTAAGGCTTCTCCTGATGCTCCTATTCTTAAGAGGAAAGATGTCTCATGTCTTCAAGAGGGGAAAGACATGGTATGATTTTATCTTGCTTCGATTTTCTATTACCCTATCTTCTCCCATTATCCATGTCAGATTCAGGGGGAGAAAGACACCTAAGGGAAGAAAATCTTTGGAATTCATTGAATATCGTTATTCTTGGGGACATGTCAATAACCAAATAGAGTACCTAGTACTCACTCTCAACATGTCATCCCAATCTTGGTATTCTTGTGATCTCCTGTTCTTGCTCTGTCTAGTAGATGTTCTTGTGTTATCTAACCTTGTATACCCAGGTACATCTCTTTCAAAGCTAGTTCAAGACCACAAGGTAAGTATATGCATCACACTCATGTGCATGAAGACCTCTTGCTATTGTACATATTGTTTGCAAGATAAATTCATGAACATCAAGGTACATTTCCAGCATCTACATCATCTGCTCTGATGGATATAGCCAAGACACATGTAACTCACTGCTAGCTCTGTCATGCTTATCCATTCTCATACTTTTATGATCCATCATCACATGATTGCATACATGTAGGGGGAGCTAATGCATATTGCATGTCTTGCCAAAGCCTCACTTGCTATTTCCATATATCTTTATCTAAATCTTTGATGTATGTTGTCATCAATTACCAAAAAAGGGGGAGATTAAAAGCACAAGTGCTCCCTGGGTGATTTTGGTAATTGATGTCAACATATATCTTGTTGGACTAATATTTTCTACCTAGTATATTTCAATTATGTTCAACATTGGAGTGGCATGGACATGGACAAGAGGATGTGGAACCCCTTCAAAATGTTAAGGACACATATTGGCAACAAGCTCAAGACTCTACATTTTCATTTTAGTTATCCAAGATCACACTGAGACCATAGGAAAGCCAATACTATTAAGAGGGGATGAGGTGTTGCTTAATGGCTTGCTTGCTCAAAGTGTTTAGTGATATGCTCCAAAACCCTCAACCAGTTTCTCATATCCACATAGGTCCTAAATCTAAAAGTCAAACTCGGTGCCACCGATTTGATCTATCCGGCGCCACCTAGTTCATCTGATACAACCACTTCTAAACCCTAATAAGTTCGGTCTCACCGAGATGGGCTTGCAAATTCTCTGTGACCAATTGCAACAATTTCGGTCTCACCGAGTTTGTTCAATCGGTGCCACCGAGTTTGCTTGACCAATACTTAGTTTCCTTATAATCAAAATGGGTCTCACCGAGTTTGAGTAATTGGTCAAACCGAGTTGAGGTTTAACCCTAACCCCTGCACATCGGTCCCACCGAGTTGACCTTGTCGGTCCCACCGAAAATTCTAATGTTCACATCTTTTACCTGAATTGGTCTGATCGAGTTTCACCATTCGGTCCCACCGAGTTTGGGAATCTGTGTGTAATGGTTAGATTTTGTGTGGAGGCTATATGTACCCCTCCACCCATTCTTCATTAGTGAGGAGAGCCATCAGAACGTGCCTACACTTCCAGCGTTCATTTTCTGAGAGAGAACCACCTACTCATGTGTTGAGACCAAGATATTCCAATCCAACCACAAGAATCTTGATCTCTAGCCTTCCCCAAGTTGCTTTCCACTCAAATCGTCTTTCCACCATAGGCAAATATGTGTGTGAGAGAGAGAGAGTTGAGTGTTAGGGAGACTATCATTTGAAGCACAAGAGCAAGGAGTTCATCATCAACGCACCATCTATTACCTGTTGGAGAGTGGTGTCTCCTAGATTGGTTAGGTCACTTGGGAGCCTCCGTCAAGATTGTGGAGTTGAACCAAGAAGTTTGTAAGGGCAAGGAGATCGCCTACTTCCTAAAGATCTACCCTAGTGAGGCAAGTCCTTTGTGGGCGATGGCCACGGTGGGATAGACAAGGTTGCTTATTCGTGGACCCCTTGTGGATGGAGCCCTCCATGGACTCACGCAACCATTACCCTTCGTGGGTTGAAGTCTCCACCAATGTGGATGTACGATAGCAGCACCTATCGGAACTACGCCAAAAATCTCCGTGTCTCTAATTGCGTTTGCACACTCCAATCCCATCCATTTACTTTCTTGCAAGTTGCATGCTTTACTTTTCGCTGCTCATATACTCTTTGCATGCTTGCTTAAATTATATTGTGTATGCTTGAAATTGTGCTAATCTACCACCTCAATTTGAAAAACTTAAAAACTGCCACCTTTATTTGTTGAGGGTCTAATCACCCCCTCTAGACACCTCTTCTCAATCCTTTCAAGCCTCTTTTGGTTTATCCTTGCTCTCTGAAGGCCGACTCACACGTGACATAGGCCGGTGTTTTAACCTTGACAAGTTCTGGGTTAATTTTTGATTGACTTATCAAGAGTATAGCGGGTCACCTTTTCGGAGTAGGCATGTTAAGGCTTTTGAGCTGTAGGCATTTTAAGGTTGCTGAACCGTAGGCATTTTTTTAGGTTGTCGAACCATAATATCATGCAAAGATGAATGTGGTGCTACCTCCGAGGTAACTCAAAAGGGCTAATATATTTTATTGAATAATAAAATAATGAAAAATATGAAAATGACTTTGTTGTTTTATGCATCAGTGTTGATGACATAATGTGAACCCGCGGAAGGTTGAGGTTGACCGTGACGGGTTATAGATGATCATGTATGAGTTGCGTGTCGATAACCCGACAGATGGTTCGAAAACCGGAATTTGTTGGCGGGCCGAGGACTTTTCGGAGGCTAAACTGGAACTTTTTGGTAACCCGGCCGGAACTTTACAGTAGTGAAGCTGGAACTCTTTGGCGACTCAGCTATAACTTTTTGTAACCAAGTCAGAACTCTTTTGTGATGCCTCCGATTCAATCGTACACTAATCATACACACAAATGTGTATGATCAAGATCAGGGACTCACAGGAAGATATCACAACACAACTCTAGACACAAATTAAAATAATACCACCTTTATATTACAAGCCAGAGGGCTCGATTACATCAGCTCGAATACAAACGAGTCAGCGGAAGCAACAATATCTGAGTACAGACATAAGTTAAACAAGTTTGCCTTAAGAAGGCTAGCACAAAAGCAACATCAATCGAAAAGGAAAGGCCTCCGCCTGGGAGCCTCCTAACTACTCCTGGTCGTCAACGTCCGTCACGTGGTAGTAGGCACCCTCGGGGTAGTAGTAGTCATCGGCGGTGGCAGCGGTCCTAGGGGCTCCGTCATCTGATTGCATCAAATGGATATGGGGGGAAAAGAAAGCAAAGCAAATGTGAGTACTCATCCGAAGTACTCAACAAGCAAGGATCTACACTACATATGCATCATTATCAAAGACTAATCCTATCGAAGACTAGCATCTTCAGCGGTCTTGCAGCATTAGAAGAGTGCAGACTATCATAAAGTAATGTAGTAGTAGTAGTGTCATCAACCTCGCCCAGAGATCCTTCCTCGACTCCCTGTGAGAAAGCAATCCCAGTGCCATACTATCCATTTCTCATCTCAAGTATCCAGTTCTAGTTGTATCGACTGGGATACAAATCCAAGTGTCTGTTACTGTAGGATAGGCTATCGATAGATGTTTTCTTCCATGTAGGGGGTGCACCAACTTACCCAACACGCTCGATCAACTCCGGCCGGACACACCATCGGGTCATGACCGGCCTCGGCCGATCAACATGTCGTAGTCCTACCTAGGCTCAATAGAGAGGCCAGCACGGCGGCGTCTACATCCTAAATGCTAAGGGGTCATGGGCCAATCGCCCTTTGAAATCCTGTGTGTTGCGAACGCGGCCAATGAGCAGACCTAGCTTCCCTTATACAAGCGAAGGCGTAACCAGTCCAACCCAGCGCGCGCCCCTCAGTCACTGACATCAGTGAGCTTTCGAAAGAATCATACAATGCAGAGAGCCCATACTTATTCCCACGTGGTTGTTAGTGCTATCAAGCCAGAGGCCCCTCGGATCAAATATCCAAACTTTTAGTGTGTTGGTAGTGCGGTCACGAGCAGAGACTCATGAAAGATGTGACCCCGTCACCCCGTCTCGAAGACTTATGGCAAGGGCTAAGAATGCCCGGCCACACCTCGTATTCAACTCTCGGGTACCCAACAGGTCAACCCGTCTGCACATCACTTGCGGGTACCCCTCAGGGTCGACCCACCTTTCCAAGTAACAATTGTAAAGTCCAAGTATCTGTGTGTCCAAACACCAGGGGGGAAACCCCGAGGAATCACCCTCGATGGATTCCACTCGATGTAATCATCAAGGTGAATGTAGGAGGAACCACCCTCGAGGTTCACACTTGAGGGGTTGCATGACAAAGTCATATTGGAAGAGGTTAAGGAGGGATCACCCTCGATGACCACGACCAAATAGCTACACTACAGGGTTAACATCAGAAGTGCTGACGAGGTATCACCCTTGGCACTCGATAGTAACTCTGCAGAGTTGTACAACAAAGGGGGGGTGATGTGCAGTGTCGGGGCCTGGACGTCGATCACGTTGATCGAGAAATCGAACATAAATCAGGGCAACTAGGACAAGGTGGGGGTCACTGATGGATCTCTAACCAGCCGATACTAAATAGTTTAGAATGAGCAGGTAAGGTATGAAAGAAGGTAGCAAAAATAGGCTATGCATCAGAATAGGAGCAAACAATAAAGTAGAAAAATCTAATGCAATCATGAGATAGAATGGAATGAGCGATGTCGGTGTCAAAACCGGCGGATCTCGGGTAGGGGGTCCCGCACTGTGCGTCTAGGTGGATGGTAACAGGAGATAAGGGACACGATGTTTTTAACCAGGTTCGGGCCCTCTCGGTGGAGGTAAAACCCTACTCCTGCTTGATTAATATTGATGATATGGGTAGTACAAGAGTAGATCTACCACGAGATCAAGAAGGCTAAACCCTAGAAGCTAGCCTATGGTATGATTGTTGTTCATCCTACGGACTAAAACCCTCCGGTTTATATAGACATCGAAGAGGGCTAGGGTTACACAGAGTCGGTTACAATGGTAGGAGATCTACATATCCGTATCGCCAAGCTTGCCTTCCACGCCAAGGAAAGTCCCATCCGGACACGGGACGAAGTCTTCAATCTTGTATCTTCATAGTCTTGGAGTCCGGCCAATGATGATAGTTCGGCTATCCGGACACCCCCTAGTCCAGGACTCCCTCAGTAGCCCCTGAACCAGGCTTCAAGGACGACGAGTTCGGCGCGCATATTATCTTTGGCATTGCAAGGCGGGTTCCTCCTCCGAATAATTCATAGAAGATTCTGAACACCAGGATAGTGTCCGGCTCTGCAAAATAAATTCCACATAGCACCGTAGAGAGAATAATATTTACACAAGTTCAATCTGCTGACGTATTTCGTGGCATGACGTCACACCACGGCCAAGCCTTTACTCGAATTGTTTTTACTGTTCCACCTCAGCACGTTTAGCGAAGCGGTTTCCTTGGCACGTCTTGTCAAAGCAGAAATCGTGTCCCCTTATTCCAGGATTCTTATCAATATGGACGTGGGTAACCCAACCGCGCCCGCCGACACGCCCCCTCCATCGAAGTCGAGTCCCAAACGGTCACGGGGACGGCTCTTGGTATTCAACCCATTTATAACGAGACCAAGGCATGTTCCTTTTCTTCAATCTTTAATCGAATCCGCCCCTCGCCCCGAGTTCCAACACCCAAGGCTCTAGATTCAGGCGCTTCGGACCTTCGACAATGTCTGGCTCCGACCTAAAAGGCCGGTGGATGCCTTCTTCCGTCACGGAAGAAGATGTGCTAAAGCTGAGAGACGCCAGGTATCTAACCGGGGAAATTTCGCATAGGCTGCCCGCCCAAGGGCAAGTCATTCCTACTCCCGAGCCTGGCGAGAGCGTGGTTTTCATGTCTCACTTCCATCGGGGTTTAGGCTTCCCGATGGACCCCTTCGTGAGGGGGCTCATGTTTTATTATGGGCTGGAATTCCATGACTTGGATCCGGAGTCCATCCTCCACATCTCATCGTTCATTGTTTTATGCGAAGCCTTCCTCCGCACTACCCCTCACTTCGGATTGTGGCTCAAGACCTTCAACGTGGAGCCGAAGATGATCGAGGGGCGGCAGGCAGAGTGCGGAGGGGCAGTTATAAGCAAGAGGGCTGACACTCCATGGCCCGAGGGCTTTTTTCAAGAGGAGCTTAGTTTGTGGCAACAGGAGTGGTTCTATATCACCGCTCCCAGGGGCACCAGATGGGTGGCGCCGCCTGCCTTTCGCTCGGGCCTTATACAACGGCTAGTGTCATGGGTCAACAAAGGGCTTGACTGGGGGCCGTCCAAGGACGTACCACTGTTGCAGGGCCGTCTTCGAGACCTCCAAGAGAGGGAGATCAATCTGGTTGTAGTGGTGCAGGTCATGTTGATTCGGCGTCTTCTGCCCTGCAAACATCGCCCCCTCCGCCTGTGGGAATTCAATCCGGAGGGACCACGAGCTCTCCAACACTTCATGGGTGCGACGCCCATGGAGATGTATAAATTGTTCTTTGGATCACAAGAAATGTGTCCGGACTTGACCGAGGACGCAGGTCTGAGCTGCAATCACCCGGATACTCAAGTAAGTAGTCCTGTGCCCGGACATGCTATCCGTACATTTATCATAAACTTGCCCTTTAAAGAGCTGTCCCTTGAACAGGAATGGATAGAAAAAGCAAAACTAATAAGGTGCCCGGCCCCCCTCCCCGAGACCACGCCGGATCCTGTGTTAACCAAGATGCTGGAGGCTGCGCCTTCAGAAGAGGGCGAAGGGGGGAACAGGAGAGCTACCACCTCCGCTAAGGAGGCTCTCAAGAAAGGGGGGGTCGAGAATCCCTCCCTCCCAGGGGGAGAAGAGGACCGCTTCTGAAGATCCGGAGGCCAAGGCCTCAAAGCGGGGGAAGAAATCTTCACTAGAGGGTCCCGCGCCGGGAGGGGCCCTGGCCACGTTATTTCCCCAAGGAAATCAGCCCTCTAGCGAGTGGTAAGTGGAAAGGGGAGTTTTGTAATAAGGGACATCCCTATTTTTATTTCTGAAGATAAACGAAGTTATTACCTTGTAGTTCGGATCTCAGCCCTTCTCAGCAGAGCTCATCTTCAGGGGATCTTCGTCCGAAGATGATGGAGAGCGAAACGTCTCCATCTGCCGCACCGTCAGGCGGGGCGAATGACCCTGAGGTGTCGCCGCAGAGGGTTTCCCTGAGTCTGGCGGAGCCAGAAGGTTCGGCACCAACTGGTGTACGGTCGGAGGAGCTGAAGGATCTTCTCGGGCGAGCGTCTATCTCAGAAGATCACCGTATGTTAATGGGTATGGTGATTGAAAGGATTTCATCCGCTGAGAGCGGGTTGCATGAGGCCGTCAGAAGTTTACTGACGGGGTTTGAGGTACGCAAAAATGATATACCTTCTGACAGTTTTGCATATAGAATGCGCCCTATATAGATAGTAGCCCCTGAGACTCGGTACGTTGTCAAAAGCGACAGCGTGCCGAGGATCATAATCTCAGCTGTAAGATGTCACCCTTCCTATACAGGTGGCGGATTGTTCGGTGGCCAGCCGGACTGATAGAGTTTCCGAACTGAAGCGGCAACTTGACGTTGCGGATGCGGACATCACGCTGGTCAATAAACGACTTGACGAGTCACAAGGTATGTGGCTTCTCCGCAAACACCTGTTAAGGGAGCTTGACGCCCGTGCCTTACAACATGTATGCTTAATGTAGATGGTGCCGCTGCTATGGAGGACCTTCGGGAAGAGCTTTCCCGAGCCAAGGAGCAAGCCAGGAAAAGTAATGCGGCTTCCTTGAAGGCGGCCGAAGAGCTAGAAGCCGAACAGGCTGCTCACTGCCGAAGCAGGGAGGAAATGGCCGAAATGGCCGTGAAGCTGAAGGATGCTACCGACCGCTATGAGTTTCTTGAAGGAGAATGCCGAGCAGAGCAAGATGTCGTGAATAAGGCCACCGCCGAAGCCAATGCCCGCTCTGCGATGAGAGCTATGAAGGAGGAGCTATGTCAAGCCGGGGATATTGCGGCTGGAAAGCCCTTTCTGCTGCGGAGGAATTTCACGGATCCGAAGTATGCTCAGTTGGGCAAACTGTGGGGTGCGGAGGATACTTGTCTGGATTTGGCGGCGAGTGCCGCAGACGCGGTCGCACACTTCCGAGGCCAAAAGGATCACGGAATGGAAGAGCTTTTTTGGTCGCAGTTCCATAGTCCAGAGCGTCCACTTCCATTAACTGATCGGTTAGCCGAATGGGCTGAGCTGAATAGGTTCTCCGGACTTGCCATGAAGGACGTCGTGACTCATTTGTGGCCAGAAAGGCCTGAGCCGAAGAGTTAATTTGGCTTGGTGTAGTAGTTTCTTAATGGGGTGCCGCATATCGATGCGATGAAACGGTCGACATGCATAGAGGGTGCACGGATGGCTCTTGCCCGTGTCAAGACATACTGGGCAGAGATGAAGGCCACCACCGTTGCATCCCAGGATTCGGACAGGAGCCGATTACCTGCCGAGCACTATTTTGAGGAAGTCCTGTAGGGCGCTCGTTTAATAGAGACACAGTGCTCGAAAAATGATATGTTCAAACAACATGTATGATTTGTGAAACCATGTTTCAAATATATTATAAGGGCTTTTTTATACTTGTGCATTCAAGTGTTGAAATACCTCCTATGCGGCCGTTAATGTGTATATGTATATAACCTGAAAGATGGCAGTCTTCGGCTTCAGCCCCCATGCACATAGTGCGGGGGTGTTTGCAAAAAAAGGCGCATTTTCACACTTAGTCCAACGTCTTGGTCCTGTTAAGGAGGTGGTAGTGTAGCAAACTAGGCAACTGGACTATAATGCTTTATCACTTTCACTTAGCCATAGGAGTTCGATGGTGGGGCTACTATATATCCCCTAGGGGCACCGCGCTTTCTGAATTTCGGGGCGCGTATGTGCCTGACCGGGAAACGGCCATTCGTTAAAGCGGAGGAATTCTAAACATTCCGGTGGTCGATCAAGTGGTTGACCAGTCTCTCGCTATATCATGACAGTCAGTTTTCGACTTTCTCCACTGAGGTGCTCACCTGGACGAACCGGGGCACAATCGCAGTAGTTCTCCTGGTTCCGCGTTAGCCGATAGAGCGGAACGTAAGGCAGCAAAACATAGGAGCCGGGCAAACCCAACATTTGACCAAAGACATGATTCGAAGCTGATGCATATAAGGCCTAACTCGAGACGGCGAACACTCCCTAAGGTATTCGGTCTTTATGAAAACGGGCAGAACAATGCCCTAAGCCCCTAATGTCCAGGCACGCGCAAAAATTTGTGATGCGGCCGATGCCAAAACGCCAGCCTCCTCCTCGGTTATAGTGAGGAACCGGGGGATGTGTATCAACAAGAGACAGTAAGAAAGGTTTACGCAGGGTCTTAATCTGAAAAGAATCCTTGCAACGGGTCCCTACTGCACATCTGCGCCTGTGTCTCCGTTGTGCCGTATCCTGGATGGGTATAGCATGGTGTTCGTCTGTAAAAGAGAAGAACTTAGTTGGAAAAAGGGATCTTGCGAAAAATGTATAAACAGAGTATAATTCAAAAAATGAATAAAATTGAGCTTTATTGTCTGTTATTGTACATGCGTGCAGCCCCTTATAAGGGGGTACGCGGCTAGTAAGCCCCTTGTTTATTTATGCCGGACTCGCCTAACCGTGTCCGGGATCTGAATGACCTGTTTAGGTGCTTTGATCAGCAAAGCCGGATTAATGTGTGGCTGTCAAGGCAGTCTCACTTTCTTCCATATTCAAGGAACACTCGAGGTTTCCCTTTAATGAGATGATGCCGCGTGGACCGGGCATTTTAAGTGTAAGAGATGCATAATGCGGTATTGCGTTAAAGCGGGCGAAGGCTTCGCGTCCCAATAGTGCTTGATGGCTACTTTTAAATGGGGCGATGTGGAAGACTAACTTTTCGCGACGGAAGTTGTCGGATGAGCCGAACACAACTTCCAGTGGTAGAGAGCCCGTACAATGGGCATATGGGCCTGGCATCACTCCTCTAAAGGAAGTGTTACTATGGCATATTTTGGTTGGGTCTATCCCCATTCTATGGATTGTATCCTGATATAGCAGGTTTAGATCCCTGCTGCTGTCAATTAGGACTTGTGTAAATTGTAGTCCGTTGATTATAGGATTTTATATCAGAGCAGTCCATCCTGCGTTCCGGATACTTCTGGAGTAATCCTGATGGTCGAAAGTGATTGGTTTTGACATCCAGTGTCGGGGCTCCGCTGGGGAGGACCATGCGGCGCTTACTTTAATGGGCGTCGCTCTATTTTTGCATGTTGTCACTTGAAGTGAGTTTACTGTTTTGACCTCTTGTGGGAAATTCCTTTGTTTTACGGTGCTCTGCTTGTGGAGTTCGTCGTAGTCCTCGCTTGGTGTGTCGAGCCCCTTGTGTTTGGCATTAAGTCGGCCGGACTGTTTGAAGACCCAACAATCTCTGGGGTATGGTTTGCAGGCTTCCCGGAGGTACTGTGGATTTGGCATATCTTGTCCAAGATTTTGTTTAGGTTGGATAGCTCGTCGCTATTGTCCTTGAGAGGCGGTATTTTGTTTTTCTGCCGAGAGCTTTTGAATCCGGCGTTGACTGCCGTGCTCTTTGGGCCATTTCCTTTAGTCCGGCGCTGGTCCTTGCTGCATCGTAGTTTCCCATTTCCATCCCTGACCTCGGATGTACTTGGGTCGCTGGTGCTGCATCTTGCCAGCCAGCTATCCTCTCCCGCACAAAAGCGGGTCATGAGGCTTGTTAGTGCGGCCATTGTTCTTGGCTTTTCCTGGCCGAGGTGTCTAGCGAGCCATTCGTCTCGGACGTTATGTTTGAAGGCTGCTAAGGCTTCGGCCTCCGGACAGTCGACTATTTGGTTCTTTTTGATGAGGAACCTGTTCTAGAATTTGCAGGCTGACTCTCCGGGCTGTTGAGTTATGTGAATTAAATCGTCTGCATCCGGAGGGCGTACATAAGTCCCCTGAAAATTTGCCTGAAATGCATCCTCAAGCTCTTCCCAACTTCCAATGGTATTTTCTGGGAGGCTTTTGAGCCGATGCCGGGCTGGCCCTTTGAGCTTCAGGGGTAAGTATTTTATGTCATGGAGGTCATCTCCTCTAGCCATATGTATGTGCAGGATGTAATCCTCAATCCAGACTCCAGTGTCTGTTGTTCCGTCGTATGCCTCTATGTTTACGGGCTTGAATCCCGCTGGAATTTTATGATCCAGCACCTCATCGGTGAAACATAGGGGGTGTGCGGCGCCCCTATTTTTGGGTGTGCCGTGATTTTCGAATACTCGACGTGTTGTGTTGCTTTCTGGAGCTTGCTTTCTTGGCCCATAGATGGACCTGACCGGGCCATCCTTTTTGCGAGGATCCTTATGTGGATCACGTGCCGGCTTGTGTGCGGCGCCGCTTGGCGCTCTTTGTTTGTCATGTGGTCGTCTATCCGACTGGGCGGCCTCTTTGTTCTTTGATTGTGGGGGCTCTACGACCTCCTCGTCAAATTCGGGCAGTAGTTTGCGCTTCGGGTAGCTTTTTTGCTTGGCGACTATCGCTGTATTTGTCTGCGGTCTTGAGTACTTTGCTCGATCTCATTTTGAGCACGTCTTCCGCTGTTTTGAGCTTCCGCTTCTGCTTCTTCAGACTTCGTGCAGTGGCGACGAGCCTTTTGTGGAGGTTCTTCTGCTCCAACGATGTGTCCGGCGTGAGATCGTCCGGACTGTTGTTTTCGCCGGGGAAGGATTGCTTATCCAATTCACCCTATTCGGATGGTTGTTCAGGGGCATGTTCGTCGTCCACCGGTTCTCCCTTCTCTATGGCTGGGTCTGTATGGGTGCTGTCATTGTTGAGGCGGGACTTTGAGGGGCGTTTACGTCGCCGTTTTGACTGTTTTTCGAGGGAATTATCCTTCACAGCGTCCCGTTGTTCCTCGTTATCGCTTCCTTTAGGTGTATCCACCATATATACATCGTGAGTTGAGGTGGCCTTCTAGTGCCCTGTAGGCACCGGTTCTTGGTCGTCTCCGGCATCGTCGTCCATACCGTCGATGTCTTCGGAGTCGAAGTCTAGCATATTGGTTAAGTCTTCGACAGTGGCTATATAGTGGGTGGTGGGTGGGCTTTGAATTTCTTCGTCGTCCGCATCCCAACCGTTCTGACCATAATCCGACTAGGGCTCTCCTGATAAAGAGAGACACTTTAGCGAATTTAGGGTGTCGCCAAAAGGCGAGTGCTGAAATATGTCTGCAGCGGTGAACTCCATGATCGGCGCCCAATCGGACTCGATTGGCAGGGGCGCGGAAGGCTCGGGGTCCGGAGATGAGTCCGGCACCTTGGAGTCACGAGCTTCACAAGGGACATGGTCGGTATTCGGCTCTACCGCCGTAGAGGTAGCAGCCTCCGAGGCGGTGTCCAGCCACGCATCCTCGATCGGCGCAGTCGGCTCCGAGCTAAGGGTCGGAGCGGACTCTGGTGCGGCCTCCAGGGCACTATCCAGCGGCAGAGCTACATCATGCCCATCGTGACAGTGCGGCGTGCTCGGCTGTGGCTCGAATCCGTCGAAGATCAAGTCTCCGCGGATGTCGGCCATATAGTTCAAACTTCCAAATCTGACCTGATGGCCAGGGGCGTAGCTTTCGATCTGCTCCAGATGGCCAAGTGAATTGGCCCGCAGTGCAAAGCCGCCGAATATGAAGATCTGTCCGGGGAGAAAAGTCTCACCCTGGACCACGTCGTTGTTGATGATCGAAGGAGCCATCGGGCCTATGGGTGACGACACAAAGGAACTCTCAATGAAAGCACCAATGTCGGTGTCAAAACCGGCGGATCTCGGGTAGGGGGTCCCGAACTGTGCGTCTAGGCGGATGGTAACAGGAGACAAGGGACACGATGTTTTTACCCAGGTTTGGGCCCTCTTGGTGGAGGTAAAACCCTACTCCTGCTTGATTAATATTGATGATACGGGTAGTACAAGAGTAGATCTACCACGAGATCAAGAAGGCTAAACCCTAGAAGCTAGCCTATGGTATGATTGTTGTTCGTCCTACGGACTAAAACCCTCCGGTTTATATAGACACCGGAGAGGGCTAGGGTTACAAGAGTCGGTTACAATGGTAGGAGATCTACATATCCGTATCGCCAAGCTTGCCTTCCACGCCAAGGAAAGTCCCATCCGGACACGGGACGAAGTCTTCAATCTTGTATCTTCATAGTCTTGGAGTCCGGCCAATGATGATAGTTCGGCTATCCGGACACCCCCTAGTCAAGGACTCCCTCAGGCGATATCGGAATGATCAAGGGGGTGTGCTTGCCTCGAAGCTCTGCGGCAAGGGTCTGGTCGTTAGGGGCGTAGTTGATCACAGGGGAATCACCGGTCTCGGGGTCTACCGAAAAGAACTAATGAAGGGGAACATAATAAATAATAGAGCAAACAGATGCATCACTAAGCATGACATGACGATATGCAGAACTAGGGTCGACATAATGTAGTACTACACGTTGCAGACATAGGTGAAAAACATTTGAGGATGAATTCCCGGCGTTAGGCAGATTCTGGACAGGTGAAAGAGAGGGATGGTTCCAAGTTCAGCATGATAGGGGCATGTGACAGGTGAACGGACCGCGTATTCGGATTCGTTGAATTTTTCTGAGCAAATTTCATGTATAAACTTTTTCGATCCAAGCTAGGGTTTAAATTCAATGAGTTTTCAAAGATTATAGCAATATTATGATATTATTTAAATTAACAAAAAAAAGGAATTGTAATATCCTCTTGATGTCAGCATGACGTCAACAAGTCAACAGACTCGCTGATTAGTAAAAGTTGACCAGTGGGTCACACTAGTAAGCGTCTGCACTAGTTAGCAGTGGTTAATTTAACTAAACTAAGTTAATTAGGTAGTAGGCCCCACCTATTAGTGACTAGTTAGATTAAATTAATTGTATTAATTAATTTATTAGACTTAGAGGTGGGGCCCACCAGTCAGTAACTAGGGGCTATCCAGTCAGAGTTGACCTCAGTCAACTGATCAAAGGGCAGCCGGGGGCCACCCGTCAACGACCCATGGGGGCCTAGGCTTGCCATGTCGATGTGGCATCGGAGAAAGGTCTGGCGAGCCTCTCCCCCGGCGGATCTACACCGGAGTCCGGCGGGATTTGCCCCCTGGTGTCCATCTAACGCGCGGGAGGGCACGTTCAACTGGGGGCGACGAGTCGCGCCTAGGGGTGGCCGCGGCAACAGCTGGGGCGGCCTGCGGTGGCGCCGACATCGAGCAGAGGAGGCAGTAGTGGCGGCGAGGGAACTCGGGCCAGGTGAGTCCGTGCGTGAGGGCGGCTGGCGCGCTGGTCGCGTCCCGAAGCGGTGTGCGCGTGCGAGCCGCCGGCAGGAGCAACGGTAGAAGCAATGGGAGGCACCGGGCGGCCAGAGCAATGCGCGGGCAGCGCTAGCAGCGGGCGGGTGCGGCCGGCGCATGGGCATGGGGCGGAGGCACCAGCGAGGGGGGGGCGATTGAGGGGAGCAGGGCGCGTGCGAGTGTGTTCGGGTCGCGGACGGGGCGCGGTAATTAGCGACTATGGGGAGCACCGCGGTCGCGCTCGGAGACCCTGGGACAAACGCAAGCGGGCGCAATGGTGGTGGCTGCTATGAGGGGGAAAACAGGGGGCTCGGTAGCGACTCGGGGAGGCGGCAAAGCAGAGGAGCTTGTGCGAGGAAGGACGACGATGTCGGCGACCTACGGGGCGGTCCGGTTCGTCCAGGTACTCGAGAAGCACGAGGACGAGGGCGCCGGTCCTCCTGGACTCCTTGGCGCGACTCGGGGAGGAGGGTGGCCACGGCGATTCCAGAGCCACGGTGATCGTGGCGCTTGGCTGCGATCCAAAACGAGAGAGAGGCGAGCAAAGGAGGAAAGGGGAGGGGAAGTGTTCTAGGGTTTGTCAGGGGACTCAAGACGATGCTCTTGTCCACCTGCTCAACCGTGGGATGGTCGAGAGGGCAACATCTGCGGCGTGGAAGGGCGTGCGGAGTCCACGCCATGGCCTCTGTTCCCTCTGTACAAAGGTTGAAGGAAAGGCCCTCGTAGTGGGCTTGGCCGTTTACTATAGTAGGTTCAGCCCGTTAGCATAGTAGTTAGTTTGCCTTTTTCCCTTTTCTAACATTTAAAACGGCCACTATTTGCAATTAAATAAGCCACCAAATGACTTTGCAAAATTATGGAGATTAGTCATTTAAATATATTGCAATATTTTGCGCTGCCAGAAAAAGTTTGAGAGTTAAAAGAATTCATTTGATTTTTGTTTAATTGTAGATGGAACAAAAGAGGATGAATGGTGTACTGATTTGGATGATAGCTCCCAAATGAGAAAACAGATGTGGTGGTTTCTTCCACAGTAAATTGTTTTGGAATATTTACTAAAACATGAACTATTTTTCTAGACATGTTTGTCAAACTTTAAATTTCAATTGTAGATATCACTTGGATCTTTATCAACGGAAACTTGACTTAGCAAACATGATGACATGGCAGCATTCGTGTAAGGTTACTATAGCTAGACACCCGGGGTGTTACAAATCTCCTCCACTACAAAAAATCTCATCCCGAGATTAAAGAGGTGGAGTAAGGGGGAAGTTCTGGTTACGGAAATCTAACAGATCTTTACGTTATGTGTTGCTCTTCTCGAAGAGGTCAATCCATTACATTGATGTCTACATTTCTCTGCTTCACGTCATCGTGATGAAGTTCATCCGTTCCTCAAAAACTCCATCGTACTTAGAAAAATGATAAGGGGTAACTTTGGGAGAACGGACCTCTAAAATGTTAGCTTATCGGGTAGATAACACCAGGGAAGGTGGCGGAAAGTAACTCTCAGTTGAAACTTAAGAAGTATCGAGAGCAAAGTAAGAAGGTACCATGCGAAGTTTTTCAAGTGGTCAGACAATCGTTTGATGCCTAATCAGAAGGTGAAAGGGGTCCAGAGTAATGAAAACAAGTTTTGTGTTTGATACTATAGTAGATCATCCCTAGGAAGGTGGCTGGTGATTTACATACAAAGCCAAGCGAGAGGAATAACTTTGGGGACAGGGGGTGTACAAGAGAGTCAGATTCCGATCATGTGGAACTGTGGGTTATGGGCCCACCATGTGGGTTAAAAGCAGGAAGGGTGTTGTCATCTTGCACGGTCATGATAGCAAGGCATGTCAGAGGATAGTCTATCGGTTTTGTTGGCAACAACATTGGTACCAAGGGCGAGGGATGAAGAGAACCATTTTCCTGCTCCTTGAAACGAGGCGGACCGGTAGGCAAAGTTCTTGTCCATCAGTGGTTACAGGAATGTCAGCAACAATAGTAACTAGGTTTTACTGACAGAGTTGTACACCGAGGTGTTTTACATAAGTAGGGAATTATCATTGCCCTCATACATTACCTTATAGGAAAGGTTAAACAAAACAATGGAAAGGAAAATGTGATTATTAATTTAATCAGAGCAATGGAAAGGAAAATGTGTTTAAACACAAATATCAGAAGTATATCCTTCCCAAGGACAAGTAGAGGATGATGCCCATGACGGGATAGTAAGTATATTATAATTTAGGTAAAGGGGAGAGGAAATGATGACGTTACCCATACAACAATGTTTGGATAAGTGATCAAGAGACATTTAGCATTGCGTCCCCGATGTTCTTAATGATGTCCGGAGTACCACAGTCATGTTTCGGGATAGCATTGACAAGGTCATCAGGTAAAGGTCGGACCTTGGGCACACAAAGGATCCACTGGGAATTTCTAGAACATCTCGAGCAATTTTATCAGGAAAAGATGAGGCCATGGCCGATGGGTTCAACAACAATCCTTCGATATGTCAAAAAGATGTATGTCCAACATTATCTGAACAAGTTGTGTTGGGGGAAAGGCAAAAATGTTATCGATGATAACACAGATCATTGAGGGGCAAGGATGGTATTTCTTATCATGAATTCAATTGATATCCTGGAAGAGCTCAGAATGTTGATGATGATGACACATTTGTCGTGAGATTTCATGAAGAGGTAATCGATCGGCGATGACATTGAGTCAAAGAAATGATGAAGAAAAAGGTTATTGGAATCACGGGTATGACACAATCTCGGAATCAAGCTTGTTGTTCATGGCAAAATGGTATGACGAGGAAGATCGACATTAGCTTAGCTCATCGTCAAAAATTCTGCTCCCGGAAGAAGGACCAAGTAGCATAATTAAAATTTAGCACGATAATGATATAGCCGGCTAGGCTAGGAATGACTTGAAGGATTAATTAACTCGTAAGCAATGAAAATTACTTATAGTTATTGAATTGGAGTGCGGAATCGATTCACTTATTGGTGTTCTCGAGTGACTAATAACTCAGAACCCCTGGGAAATCTGAAATCGGTGAGGAGCAATACTAGATGAAGACTCACAGGAAGCAACACAGTTCTTTGATATTCTTGAGATACCGGAGGCTGATACTCGAAGAAAGATCAAAAATGGAGGTTACGGAGATGTATTGATCAGCAGAAGACAAGTGCTTTAACTTGTCTGAGAAATGGAATCAAGGAGAAAATATGGTCAGAACCACAATTACAAAGGTTTAACTCACAGATACAAGATGGACTCATAACAAGGGGGGTAATTATTTTGCGAGAAGCTTCCATGATAAGATCTGCATCGTGTCCATGGGCATGAACGCAAAGTTCAAGGTCGACTCCCACTTCTCCAATACACAACTTCTCAGTCACAGCTCTCTGTTAAAAATGTTTAGAGTTTGAAAGTTTAACTGGTGGAATACCACATGGGTATGACCCATGAAGACTTTTGGGTTCTCACGGGTTATGGAAGGCATAGGTTCGACCCATCGGGGCATCTTAGGGACATATACCACAAACTTTAAGAGTAAATAACACAAGCTCTAAAGTAGAGCGTGGATGACAAAAGGAGAGGTTACCAGAGGCATTATGTATCTGGGAAGAACTCACAAAGTGATTAAATATGAAGTACACTGTCGGATAGAATCCAACAAAGGATCTGGTGGTCCACAATGGATCTGATGTGAGCATTGGTACTCAACCAGAAGAAGAAAGAATGCAAGGAGACCAGACTATAGAATCAAATGACTAATTCAAGATTGAATGCAAAGGAATGATGATTTCCAAATCAAGGGATTAGAAGCAAAAGCTCTGATAAAGGATGGATAAGTTGAATAGACTTAGGGGTACAATCAACGGCAATTTGATTGGTCGAGAACCAGCTCCTATTCAAAATGACGTCTGAGCCGAAAAGATAATTATAATGATCAACTGATGATTGCGGGCATTCGCACACATTGAATCAATGGATCCAAGATGATGAGGACAAAGGATGCCAATAAGATTATTAGACTTATGGGATTAACCATAATGCAAGAAAGCAAGAATTTCAACAATAATAGGTTGCTGAGGAATATCGAATGGTATTTCGAAGAGTTCTATGAAGCACATGAACAACTGGGGATGAACGAATCCCCGGTAATTTTGAGGAATTATTCATACATGTATTCATGCGGAAAAGGAGCTGCAATGCAGCAGGAACAATGGATTCTCGAAATGTCTAAAAGTATTACAGGGTATCTTGTAATAACAAGATCAATGGGGAATGATTGTATGAATGACAAGTGTACGTGGTCATCCATAGGGGTTTATTGATGGAAGAGAATTGCTTAAGCGATGGGCAAAAGGGTCTCGGAAAAACATCGACAAGTATCTTCAGAATCTTCTGGTGAAGCAGGCGATCATCCGGAATGAGCGGCTCTTCGGGAGGAAGTGTTTAGAAGAACCTAATGTTAGAGTTTGAAAAATCATTTAACCCAAATAGAAGAGAGATCTGAGTCCCAGAATAAGGATCGAGGAGTAAAAGATCCCAATACAACCCAATGGCGACGTGGTCCCATAAGCCGCACAACCATGTTAATAAATGTTTTTCAGTGACTAGACTCAACTTCGGCCAAGGAGTTGGAAAGGGGACTACCTACAGGCAGTTGGCTCTTATACCAACTTGTGATGCCCCCGATTCAATCGTACACTAATCATAGACGCAAATGTGTATGATCAATATCAGGGACTCACGGGAAGATATCACAACACAACTCTAGACACAAATTAAAATAATACAAGCTTTATATTACAAGCCAGGGGCCTCGAGGGCTCGAGTACAAACGAGTCAGCAGAAGCAACAATATCTGTGTATAGACATAAGTTAAACAAGTTTGCCTTAAGAAGGCTAGCACAAAAGCAACATCGATCGAAAAGGCAAGGACGCCTGCCTGGGAGCCTCCTAACTACTCCTGGTCATCGGCGTCCGTCACATGGTAGTAGGCACACTTGGGGTAGTAGTAGTCATCAGCGGTGGCAACGGTCCCAGGGGCTCCATCATATGGTTGCATCAAATGGATATGGGGGGAAAAGAAAGCAAAGTAAACGTGAGTACTCATCCGAAGTACTCAACAAGCAAGGATCTACACTACATATGCATCATTATCAAAGGAAGGCTGTATATGTGGACTGAGCTACAGAAATGCCAGAATAGTGGGGAGAGCCTAGTCCTATCAAAGACTAGCATCTTCCGCATCTTCAGCGGTCTTGCAGCATTAGAAGAGTGCAGACTAGCATAAAGTAAAGTAGTAGTAGTGTCATCAACTTCGCCCAGATATCCTTCCTCGACTCCCTGCGAGAAAGCAATCCCAGAGCCATACTATCCATTTCTCATCTCAAGTATCCAGTTCTAGTTGTATCGACCGGGATACAACTTTGAGTGTCCGTTACCGTAGGATAGGCTACCGATGGATGTTTTTTCCCTGTAGGGGGTACACCAACTTACCCAACACGGTCGATCAACTCTGGCCAAACACACCATCAGGTCATGACCGGCCTCGGCTGATCAACACGCCGTAGTCCTACCTAGGTTCAACAGAGAGGCCAGCACGTCGTCTACATCCTAAATGAGAAGAGGTCATGGGCTAATCGCCCTTTGCAATCCTGTGCATTGCAAAGGCGACCGGTGAGTAGACCTAGCCACCCTTATACAAGCGAAGGCGTAACCAGTCAAACCCAGCTCACGCCACTCAGTTGCTGACATAAGTGAGCTTTCGGAACAATCGTAGAATGCAGAGTGCCCATACTTATCCCGCGTGGTGGTTAGTGCTATCAGGCCAGAGGCCCCTTGGATCAAATATCCAAACCGTTAGTGTTAGTAACTCGGTCACGAGCAGAGAGTCATGATAGATGTGACCCCGTCGCCCCGTCTTGAGGACTTGTGACAAGGGCTAAGAATAACCGGCCACACCTTGTATTCAACTCTTGGGTACCCTCCAGGTCAACCCATCTCCACATCACGAGCCGGTACCCCTCAAGGTCGACCCGCCTTTCCAAGTAACAGTTGTAAAGTCCAAGTATCCTCGTGTCCAAACACAAGGGGAAACCCTGAGGAATCACCCTTGATGGATTCCACTCGATGTAATCATCAAGGCAAACATAGGAGGAACCACCCTCGAGGTTCACACTTGAGGGGTTGCACGACAGAGTCGTATCGGAAGAGGTTAAGGAGGAACCACCCTCGATGACCATGACCAAATAGCTACACTACAGGGTTAACATCTTAAGTGCCTACAAGGTATCACCCTCGGCACTCGATAGTAACTCTGCAGAGTCGTACAACTAATGGGGGGTGATGTGCGGTGTTGGGGCCTAGACGTTGATCACGTTGATCGAGATGTCAAACATAAAGCAGGGTAACTAGGACAATGTGGGGGTCACTAATGGATCTCTAACCAGCCTATACTAAACAGTTTAGAATAAGCAGGTAAGGTATGAAAGCTGGTAGCATAAACAGGCTATGCATCAGAATAGGAGCAAACAATAACAGAAGTAAAATCTAATGCAATCATGAGAGAGAATGGAATGGGCGATATCGGAGTGATCAAGGGGGGTGCTTGCCTGGAAGCTCTGCGGCAAGGGTCTGGTCGTCAGGGACATAGTCGTTCACCGGGGCATCATCGGTCTCGGGGTCTACCGGAAAGAAGTAATGAAGGGGAACTAATAAATAACACAACAAACAGATGCACCACTAAGCATGACATGACGATATGCAGAACTAGGGTCAACCTGACGTAGTACTACACGTTGCAGACGGAGGGGAAAAACATCTGAGGAGGAATTCCTGGAGTTAGGCGGATCGCGGACAAGTGAAAGAGAGGGGACGGTTCCATGTTCAGCATTCTAGGGGCATGTGACAGGTGAACGGACCGCGTATTCGAATTCGTTGGATTTTTCTGAGCAATTTTCATGTATAAACTTTTTCGATCCGATCTACGGTTGAATTTTCAAAGATTATAGCAATATTCTGAAATTATTTAAATTAACAAAAAAAGGAATTGTGACGTCAGCTTGATGTCAACATGACGTCAACAAGTCAATAGACACGCTGATTAGTCAAAGTTGACTAGTGGGTCCAGTGGGTCCCACTGGTCGGTGACTGGACTAGTTAGAAGTGGTTAATTTAACTAAACTGAGTTAATTAGCTAGTAGGCCCCACATGTCAGTTACTACTTATAATAAATTAATTGTATTAACTAATTTATTAGAATTAGAGGTGGGGCCCACCAGTTAGTGACTAGGGGCTACCCAATCAGAGTTGATCTCGGTAAAATGGTCAAAGGGCGGCCGGGGGCCACCCGTTAGTGACCCATGGGGGTCCAGGCTGGCCACGTCGATGTGGCGACGGAGAGAGGTCCGGCGAGCCTCTCCCAAGGCAGATCTATGCCGGAGTCGAGCGGGATTCGCCCCCCGGCGTCCATCTGACGCGCGGGAGGGCACGTTCAACTGGGGGCAACCAGCCGCGCCTAGGAGTGGCCGCGGCAGCAGCTGAGGCAGCCTGAGGCGGCACTGATGTCGAGCAGCGGAGGCGGCAGTGGCGGCGAGTGAGCACGGCTCAAGTAAGTCCGTGTCGGGAGTTGGGTGCGACATATGCCAAAGGATGGCTTATCATGGTGGGGACGAGTAGAACGTTGCCGGTGCCTGGAAACGGGATGAGGCGAAGATATGCACGCCGGCAGATCTTACCCAGCTTCAGGGCTCTCCGAGGAGATAACACCCCTACTGCTGCTCTGCGGGGTCTCCGCATGGTCCCTAAGGCAAAGTGAATACAAGGGTGCTCCTAGAGCTGTTTCTGGAGGTAGGAGAAGGCAAGGCTAGCTCTCTCCTTCCTGTGTGGTCTGTCTAATGCTAATGGATGCGAACCCTTTGCATGGGTGCCCTCGGGGGTTTATATAGGCCTACCCCCCAGGGTTACAACGGTAAAACCGGCTGGGTGCGGGTCCCAGCCGTCTGTCTCTCAGGCGCCGTCGTCTCCGCCGACTCCTGGGGCCCGCCGACTGGTGGGTCCCGCCGACTGGCCCGGTACGAGGTCGTCATCCCGCGCCCGCCGCGGGCAGGTCTTGCCTGCTGCAGATTACTGTAGCCATGCTTCTAATGATGCGGGCTTGGTCATGGGGTCATGGCAACAGTGCCGCCGCCTGACGGGCGATCACTGTTGCCATTCCCCGGTCGTGTCTGGTAAATGGCGTGTGGGGCCCGTGGGAGGGGCCGGCCGACTACGGGGGGCCGACTCCCAACGGGTCCGACTCTCGGCGCTCTCACCGTCTTTGGTACTCTCGCTGACTGGTAGGCCCTGCTGTCTCCAGGCCGTACAGACAGGCCCTCGTGGGCGCAGGGCCCCGCCCCGAGGGCTGATGTCAGGGCTGGCATGACAATAGTGCCGCGCCGGGCAGAGATCTCCGTGGGTACGGTGCACTGTGGCCATGCCTGCCTTTAATTATCGGGTGGTTGGAGTCGCGGGCCGACTCCCCATAGTCGGCTTCCTTGGAGTCGCCTCTGGGACTCGGCTTGAGTGGGAGTCGCTTCAGGGACTCGGCTTGAATGGGAGTCGCCTTTGGGACTCGGCTCATCTTGGAGTCGCCTCCGGGGACTCGGCTCGTCTTGGAGTCGCCGCAGGTACTTGAGGGGCGCAGTCTGCCCCGATGGCTCGAAAGGTTCTGGGGCTCGGGTTAGCCTACCCGTGGCCCATTACTCCGACAGTCCGTGCGTGAGGGCGGCTGGTGCACTGGTCGTGGCCCGGAGCGGTAGGCGTATGTAACGTCCCGGATCCGTTGCGCCAAGTGTCTGCTAGTTATTCGCCGTCGTTGCCATGTCATTTGCTTGCGTGTTGCACTTTGCCATGTCATCATATGCATTTCATATCATGTCATCATGTGCATCTCATTTTGCATACATGTTCGTCTCATGCATCCGAGCATTTTCCCCGTTGTCCGTTTTGCAATCTGGCACTCCTATGTCCTCCGGCGTCCCCCTTTTGCCTCTCTTTTGTGTGCAGGTGTTAAACTTTCTCGGAATGGCCCGAGGTTTGCCAAGAGGCCTTGTTATAGCACCGGTAGACCGCCTGTCAAGTTTCGTGCCATTTGGAGGTCGTTTGATACTCCAACGGTTAACCGGGTAACCTCAAAGCCCTCTTTTGTTGCAGCCCAACACC
Source organism: Triticum timopheevii (assembly GCA_963921465.1). Lineage (NCBI taxonomy): Eukaryota > Viridiplantae > Streptophyta > Magnoliopsida > Poales > Poaceae > Triticum > Triticum timopheevii. Next base: position 268,511,964 of record OY997266.1, read on the forward strand.
CCCTCCAAAGTGGCCCAAAACCCAGCAAACTCCCCTCTATGCTCTCGGTCGTTCGATCACGATCGTGTGGGCAAAAACCGCACCTCATTTGGAGCCTCCTAGCTCCCTCTACCTATAAATATGTGATCCCCTCCGGATTTTTGCACAGTCCAAACCCTAGCACCACTCCATTCGCGCCGCCGGACGTTTCTTCCTCCGTCACCGGACATGTCCGCCCTCCACATCACTCCAGCCAATCCCGTCGTGCCACCTCAGCTCCGCCGCCACCAGCAACCACTGGCAGCGCGCCACGTGTCTCCCGCCGCCGCCCCGCGCCGCCGGCCCGGCGAGGCGCGGATCGGGCCCCCCGAGCCCTTCTCCTCGCAGCCGCCGCCCGCGGGCGACCCCGCCCGAGGCCGCCGCGTGCCTCCCCGCGCTCGCCGGCTGGACCTCGTCCGCCGCCCGCCGCCGGACTCGCCTCGCGCTGCCGCCCTCGTCCACCAGAGCCGCCGCGCGCGCCCGGAGCCGAGCTCCTCCGGCGCCTCGTCTCCCTTCGCCGCCCTCCGCCGCGGGACCGCGCCGGCCGACCGCGCCCCGGCCGGATCCGGCGCCCCCTCGCCGGCGCAGCCCCATCCCCGGTCGTCGTCCTCTTCTCCAGCCCCACCTCGATCCATGTACCACGATCCAGATCCAGATCCATTTCGGAGGTTGACCCCGTTTATTTCCCTAATTTCCGGAATATTTTGCATAATCATGCCATGTTCATCGCATCATAACTCTGCATCCGTAGATCCGTTTCATGCGTGTAATATGTCAAATTGTTCGCCTCGACGAGTACTTCATTTCATTCCATTGCATCACTTTCATTTGAGCTCATCTTGATGCCCGAAATTCTGTTGGAAGAGTGTTATGTGATGTTAACCTGCTGAAACTGTTATAACATGCTCATTTGTCATTTTTGCCATGTTTCATGTGTGCATCCTATGAGGTTGATGTCTACATGTGTTTTTATCTATGCTATGCCATCTTTCTAGAGGTGCAATCCATGTATTTTTGTGACTTGTGTACTGAGTGCATCGATCTTGTTAAGTAGGGTGCTTGCTGTTGCTGTTTTCCTGACTGATTCTGTTATATTTTGTTGCTATGTAAACCTGCTGCTACTAGTCATTCTATGCATAATCTGGAGATGTTCACTAAGGATGTTTTGCTATACATGTCATGCTCTATCTATTTATGCCCCTGGTTGCAATTATAGCCTGTTGTAGCTTGTTATTATCTTGCTCCAAACTTGCTAAATAATGTTGCTATCATCCTGTAAACATGAAGTTCAGTTTTGGCCATGTGCTTTTCTAGTGATCCATGCATCCTATGAACTTGTTCTTGCCATGCTTAGCTTCACAAACATGTCTTCTTACTGTTGGTTGCCTTTCCATGCCATGTATTAATCTGTAGTGAGTCGTTCAAGATCACCAACATGCCTACTTATCGTTGTTCCTGCCATGTATGAATCTGTCATATAACTTGCCATGTTTACATGGGTGCCATCATATCTTCTGATCCTTTTTGGCTCATGGTCAGTAAGGGACTTTTGTTCTATGCAATCAGTAGATTAATGCCATGTCTTTTTTTGCCATGTTAAGTTCCTGTAGCATGTTATTTGATAGCTCTAAACATTGCAACCTGATGTTATTTCCTGATAAGTCTGAAACTGTTAATATTTGCAATCTTCCCATGTCCTTTTGAGCATGTTCTAGTGATTTCTGGAGATAGCTCAGTGTTCATGTTTTGTCATGCTTTACCTGTACTTCATGCTCATGCCTTTTGTTATTATGTTGGGGTGCTGTAGTTGCTCATATTGTTTTGATGCTTGCATGATGCCTAGTTGTTTTGGACAGAGTGTAGGTGTTGAACCGTTGCTCCGTTTTGAGTGTGCTCTATATGAAACTTGCTTGATTTTGCATGTCGCTTCATATTATCATGTTGCATCCATGTTTGGGAGTGTTCGCTTGGTGATTGCATGCATTTTGCATCAATGCCATGCTTAACTTGTTTTGCTCATATCTTCTAGGCCGTAGCTCCGAACCTAATGAACTTTATATGTAACCTGACTAGAATTTCATGTAGATCATCTTGGTGCATCTTAACTTGCTGTTTAACAACTTCAACTTAATGTTTATTCAGTTCTGGACCAATTTCGAAATTTGCATATGAGGACTTACCAGAATTGTTATATGTTGTTCCCAGCCTCATTTAAACTTGCTTTGATGTGTTACTCTTGTACGCATCTTGTCTTGCCATGAGTAGCTTCATGTAGCTTTGTCATGCATCATGCTTGTTGTGCATCATGTCTTGTTCATGTGTGGTGTGTTTACTATGTTGTGTGCTTCTCTCGATAGTTCCCATTTCGTTGCGATCGTGAGGATTCGTTCGTCTACGCTTGGTTCGTCTTCGTAGCTTCATCTTCTTCATGGACTCGTTCTTCTTCCTAGTGGGATTTCAGGCAAGATGACCGCTACCCTGGATCTCATTACTATCATTGCTATGCTAGTTGCTTCGTTCTATCGCTATGCTGCGTTGCCTATCATTTGCTCTTCAAGCCTCCCAAATTGCCATGAACCTCTAACCTTTGACACCCTTCCTAGCAAACCGTTGCTTGGCTATGTTACCGCTTTGCTCAGCCCCTCTTATAGCGTTGCTAGCTGCAGGTGAAGTTGAAGATTGCTCCATGGTGGACAGGATTTTGTTGGGATATCACAATATCTCTTATTTAATTAATGCATCTATATATTTGGTAAAGGGTGGAAGGCTCGGCCTTATGCCTGGTGTTTTTTTCCACTCTTGCTGCCCTAGTTTCCGTCATGTCGGTGTTATGTTCCTGGATTTTGCGTTCCTTACGCGGTCGGGTGATTTATGGGACCCCCTTGACAGTTCGCTTGAATAAAACTCCTCCAGCAAGGCCCAACCTCGGTTTTACCATTTGCCTCACCACCACCTACTTTTCCCTTGGGAGTAATTAACCCAAGGGTCATCTTTATTATAGCCCCCCCGGGCCAATGCTTGTCTAAGTGTTGGTCCAAACTAGAGCACCATGCGGGACCATCCCTTGGCAACTTGGGTTACGTCGGTACCTGTACGCTTAGCTTATCCGGTGTTGCCTTGAGAACGAGATATGTGCAGCTCCTATCGGGATGTCGCCGCATCGGGCGGTTTTGCTGGTCTTGTTTTACCATTGTCGAAATGTCTTTTAAACCGGGATTCCGAGACTAATCGGGTCTTCCTGGGAGAAGGTATATCATTCGTTGATCGCGAGAGATTATCATGGGCTAAGTTGGGACACCCCTGCAGGGTATTATCTTTCGAAAGCCGTGCCCGCGGTTATGTGGCAGATGGGAATTTGTTAATGTCCGGTTGTAGATAACTTGACACCAGATCCGAATTAAAATGCATCAACTGCGTGTGTAGCCGTGATGGTCTCTTCTCGGCGGAGTCCGGGAAGTGAACACGGTCTTTGGGTTATGTTTGACGTAAGTAGGAGTTCAGGATCACCTCTTGATCATTACTAGCTTCACGACCGTTCCTTTGTTTCTCTTCTCGCTCTCATTTGCGTATGTTAGCCACCATATCATGCTTAGTCGCTGCTGCAACCTCACCACTTTATCCCTTCCTTTCACATTAAGCTTTGCTAGTCTTGATACCCATGGTAATGGGATTGCTGAGTCCTCGTGGCTCATAGATTACTACAACAACAGTTGCAGGTACAGGTTATGCGATGATCATGATGCGAGAGCGATGTTTGCTTGTTTAGGAGTTCTTCTTCTGCTTCTTCTTCGATCAGGGGATAGGTTCCAGGTCGGCAGCCTGGGCTAGCAGGGTGGATATCGTTTGAGTTTTTGTTTGTGTTCCATCCGTAGTCGGATGTTGATCTCTTGTAAGATGATGTTGTATTCGTGTGGCATTGTATGCCTTATGTTTGTATCCCCATCTACTATGTAATGTTGATGTAATGATATCCACCTTGCAAAAGCGTTCCAATATGCGGGTCTATCCTTGGTGGGACCTTCGAGTTCCTTTTGGATAGGGTCGCATATTGGGCGTGACAGCGCATGCGAGCCGCCGACAGGAGCAGCGGCAGAAGCAGTGGGAGGCACCGGGCGGCGCTAGCAGCACGCGGGAGCGGCTACAGCAGGGCGGCCGGCGTGCGGGCACGGGGCGGAGGCACCGGCAGGCGAGGGCACGGTTGAGGGGAGCAGGGCGCGTGCGGGTGTGTTCAGGTCGCAGACGGGGCACGGTAATTAGCGACGACGGGGAGCACCGCGGTCGCGTTCGGAGACGACCGCGGACAAGCGCGGGCGGGCGCGACGGTGGTGGCTGCTACGAGATGGAAAGAAGGGGGAAAGCAGGGGCGATGAGCTCACAGGGGGCTCGGGAGCAACTCGGGGAGGCGGCAAAGCAGAGGAGTGTGTGCAGGGAAGGACGACGATGTCGGCGAGCTGTGGGGCGGTCCGGCTCGTCCTAGTATTCGAGATGGACGAGGGCGTCGGTCCTCCTGGACGCCTTGGCGCGGCTCCATGAGGAGGGTAGCCACGATGGTTCCAGAGCCACGGCGATCGCGGCGCCCTACTCCGATCCAAAACAAGAGAGAGGCGAGCGAGGGTGGAAAGGGGACGGGAAGTGTTCTAGGGTTTGCTAGGGGACTCACCACGATGCTGTTATCCAACTTCTTGACCGTGGGATGGTCGACACGGCGACATCTGCCACGTGGACGGGCATGCGGAGTCCACGCCATGGCCTCTGTTCCCTCTGTACAGAGGTTGAAGGAAAGGCCCTGGTAGTGAGCTGGGTCGTTTACTGTAGTAGGTAGAGCCCATTAGCATAGTAGTTAGTTTGCCTTTATCCCTTTTCTGGCATGTAAAACAGCCGCTGTTTGCAATTAAATAAGCCACCAAATGACTTTTCAAAATTATAGAGATTACTCATTTAAATATATTGCAATATTTTGCGCTGCCACAAAAAGTTTGGGAGTTAAAAGAATTCATTTGATTTTTGTTTAATTGAAGATGGAACAAAAGAGGCTGAATGGGGTACTGTTTTAGATGATAGCTCCCAAATGAGAAAACAAGTGTGGTGGTGTCTTTGACAGTAAATTGTTATGGAATATTTACTAAAACATGAACTATTTTTCTAGACATGTTTATCAAACTTTAAATTTCAATTTAATTTAAATTTTAGATTTGACTTGGATCTTTATCAACGGAAACTTGACTTAGTCAAACATGATGACATGGCACCATTAGTGTGAGGTTACTATAGCTTCTCACCCGGGGTTTTACATCTTTGGCGACTCAGTAGTAACCTTTCGGCGACTAGGCCGGAACTTTTCGACGACTCGTCGAGTACTTTTTGATGACCCAGCTGGAACTTTTCGATGACCCGACCGGAACTTTTCGATGGCCCGGCCCTAACTTTTTCAGCGACCCGGTCGGAACTTTTCGATGACCCGGCCGGAACTTTTTGATGAGTCAGCAAGAACTTTTCGACGCGCCGACCGGAACTTTTTCGACGACCCAGCCAGAATTTTTTCAATGACCCGTGAGCTTCTTGATCGCTAGGATAGCGCCCTCCAAAAACTTAATACCACCCTGCTCTGGCCCATGGTGGACGCCAATTGTCATGGTTTTGTCACGGCAGATATCTTCAAGAAAGGACGTAGTCGTGATTTCATTGTAACTAGGTGGTAGTTTGACCGGGGTTGGTCAGAATCAAGAGACGGGAGTTTTACCCAGGTTCAGCCCGTTGCGGTGGAGGTAAGATTCTACATCATGCTTGATTGCTATTGATGATGATGATGATGATCTCGGTTACAAGGGCGCTCTTTCGCTACCTGTATCTCGAGAGCTTCAACTTTAACCTTGTATAAAACGTGTCTGTCTTTCTTGACCTCTCCCTCTTGGGGTGCCCTGCCCCTCCTTATATAAGTTAAAGGGGTAGGCTTAAATGTAGAGTCCTAGTAGGACTACAACTAGTCTCTTTTCTATTATAAGCCGGATACTAGTCCGGGTCTCGCTTCCCTTGTCAGGAAATTTTTCCTCTTCTTGGACCTTCTCTGTGAGTCGGCCCTCCAGGCCTCTTCTTGAGCCGGCCTTCTATCGGGTTATACCTCCTGGCTGCGTCAAACCATGGGGAGTATCCCCAACAATACCCCTAGGGTTTAGAACACAACTCACTATCTCGAGGTAGATCAACTCTATACTTTGATACATCCACAATATATGCAAGAGCAGACGTGGGGTTTTACCTCCATGGAGAGGGCCCGAGCCTGGGTAAACGTTATGTGTTCTTTCTCTTGTTACCCATCGATCCGACCTAACAGCTCGAGCCCCCTACCCGAGGAATGTCGATTATGACACCAACACTCTGGAAGTGTACCAGGATGTGCAATGACCTAGCATAACATGTATAACAATGATGAACGGTGGCTTTGCCACAAATATCATATTAGCTCTATATGATCATGCAAAGCAATATGATGATGAACACACATGTCATAAGACAGAACTGTGGAAGTTGCATGGAAATATATCACGGAATGGCTGTTGAAATGCCATGATAGGTATGTATGGTGGCTGTTTTGAGGAAGATATGAAGAGGCTTATATGTGATAGAGCGTATCATATCACATGGTTTGGATGCACCACGAAGTTTGCACCAACTCTCGAGGAGAGAAAGGGCAATAGACGGTACCGAAGAGTGCGAAAGGATAGGAGTGCATAATTACCCATGGACTCACATTAGTCATAAAGAATTCATATACTTATTGTGTAAGTTTTATTAGCCCTCGAAGCAAAGTACTACTCGAATGCCCCTAGGGAGGAGGTTGGTAGGAGTTAACCATCGCGCACCCCCGGTTTTGACAGCACTCAAGGATTTCAACCAGACATAAAAATGCTCAAACATCTCTACATGCCATAACGGAGACTTAAATGAGTAGTTAATAACAAGCTTTAATATCGATATTCTTACTAACCAATGATCATGGACTCACACCCTTCCATATTACGACATCAATATAATTAAAACATATGTTTCATATTTAGTGATCTACATGAAAGTTTTTATTATACCACTCTTAAATACCTATCCTTTTTGGACCAGTCTTATAATCCATGCTCAATACCACTTCCTATTGAATAGACTCGAAAAGATTTAAGTCAAGCACGAGAGTGCAAACATTTCTATAAAATATAACCACCGTCGTGCTCTAACAAGTATAAGTGAAGCACAAGAGCAACTGCCTAGCTCAAAAGATATAAGTGAAGCACATAGAGTATTCTAACAAATCATGATAAATGTGTGTCCCTCTCAAAAGGTGTGTACAACAAACAATGACTGCAGAAAACTAACAAGCAAACAAAATAAAACTATGGCACAAGATGCTCCAAGTAAAACGCATATCATGTGACGAATAAAAATATAGCTCCAAGTAACATACAGATAGATTGTAGATGAAAGAGGGGATGCCATCCGGGGCATCCCCGAGCTTAGACGATTGGGTCTTCCTTGAATATTACCTTGGGGTGCCTTGGGCATTCCCAAGCTTAGGGTCTTGCCGCTCCTTATTCCTTCATCCATCGTGATCACCCCCAAAATACGAAAACTTTGGCACACAAAACTCAACAAAAACCTCATGAGATCCGTTAGTATAATAGAAAAATCATAAACTTTAGGTACCCTTGTAAACTCATTCATAATTATTCTTGTGTAATACCTACTATATTGTAACTTCTCCATGACTTATACCCCTCGATATAATCCATAGCATCATTAAAACAAGCACACTATGCAATAAAAAATAGAATATGTCCAAAACAGAACAGTATGTAATGATCTAAAAAAAACTATACTTCTGTAGCTCTAAAAAATCAGAAACAATGAGGACAATGTGGGCTATTTGTATATCAATCTTGTGTAAAATTTCAGAATTTTATTACGTTCTAGTGAATTATAGTAATTCCTGGACTGGGCGCAAAAGTTTCTTTTTTTCACAGAATCAAGTCAAATATCAACCAAATCATCTTAAAGGCTTTACTTGGAACAAGCACTAATTAAAAGATAAAAACAAAATCATTAAAGTAGCAGTAATCATGTCATCGCACACAATAGAAATAAAGAGCAAAAAATTAAGATAACTATTGGGTTGCCTCCCAATAAGCGTTATTGTTTTGCGCCCTTAGCCAGGCGTAATGCGTTGTTTCAAGTATAGCGTCCTCTAAATATTTCTTTATCAAGTCATCAAAAATTTCCTCATTAATCCTCTACTCTCAACTCTACCTTTCTAGTAGATGAATTTAAATAGTTGAAGGGACTTTCTTTGGTAATTTTAACATTCATGACTTCAAACTCCGAATCATCACCATAGAGGTCCTCATATAAAACTTGGACTTCATCATCAATTGGATCTCTAGCAGTGTTTTTAAACCATTCTTCACTAAATCCTTCATAAATTCCATTCATGATCCATTCAAATTTATCACAAGTGTTGTGATACAAGGCTTTGATTAACTCCTGTTGAGGAACTTTCCTCCTAATATTTTAACCATAAGCATGATAATCATTAGATTCCAACCTACGCATAGTGTCTTTATCATGAAGGATTTATTTTATTGGTGGATGTTCATAATCTATTTTATGAAAGGCAAAAATATCCCTAGCTTCTCGGATTATATAATCAAATTCATGCATAAGGATGATAGTAGCACTCTATTTAGTTCTTGGATCATGGATATTGGGAAGTTCAAGGAACATCTTCCGTAATACGTGATGAATATGCACAAATTTCCATTCTAGTTTAACCACAAGCATAGCAATAGCATCCACATAATGAATTTTCTCTCAAGAATAGATCCTTTAATTAATGGTAGGAATCCCGTGCAATTAAAGAATTCTTGGACGGTGTTCTTTGCAATTATATTATCACTGCCCACATGATAGCTTTTAGTTTTTAAGATTGTGGGGGTTTCATTACTATGAACTTCACTCTCAAGAGGATCATTATTAAGATCAATTTTAGGTTTCCCTCATGAGTCTCACTAGCATCACCTTCACTAGCTCAAGAAAAACTTTCCCAAACTCAAACATGATAGCAACTTCAAGCAAGCAAACTAACAAAGAAAAATATTTTTGTGTTTTAGTTATTTTTATAATGAGACTAATAGATGGAAATAAAGAAAATAAAAAGTATATAAAGTAAATGATAATTTTAGTATAGGTACTTGCTTGTGAGCTGCATTGGAATTTTCCTCGAAGAGGAAGGGAGAAGCAATATAGTAGCAGATAAGTATTTCCCTCCGTGAGAACTAAGGTTATCGAACCAATAGGAGAACCAAGAAAATCCTAGTCAAACATCACCTGCACACACAAGAGCAACTACTTGCACCCACCACGGGCAAGAGGGTACTCAATCCCCTTGAACTCGTTACTTGCAAGGGTTAAATCTGGTAGTGGTAGATATATAAATTGCAAAGTAAAATAAACGTAAATAAATTGCAGCAAGGTTTTCTTTAGTAATATGACTAAAGTAGACCCGAGGGATATAGTTTTCACTAGAGGATTCTCTCTCAAAACAATGCATAAGGTGGGTAGTCAAATTACTGTTGCGCAATTCATAGAAAACCGCATAGTTTTGACCTTATTCATGGCAATGATTGTGTATATAGGCATCACGTCCGTGAAAAGTTGACCGACTCCTGCCTGCATCTACTACTATTACTCCACCAGTCGACCAACTCCTCCTACATCTATGGTATTAAGTTCATGACAAATAGAGTAACACTTTAAGCAAGATCACATGATGTAGATAGAATAAAAGCAAGCAATATGATTAAACCCCGTTGTTTTACCCTTAATGGCCAAACCAAACGGATAAATTGGAGAGACATACAAAGCTATAACAATCATGCATAATAAAGTTCAAAAAAGACTCAATTACTTTCAACGAATAATCTGATCATAAACCCATAATTCATCGGATCCCAACAAACACACCGCAAAATAAGATTACATCTGATAGAACTCCATGGAGATCATGGTATTGAAGATCGAAGAGAGAGAGAAGAAGCCATGTAGCTATTAAAAGAAAAAATAAATTAAAATTTTCCATAGGCATATAATATACCAAAATTTTCAGAAAAAGAATTCCTAAAACATGAACTATTTTTCAAGTCCAAATAAAACACACAAAAATTTAAATAATGTAAATAGTGCTACTATTGCATTTAGAAATCAAATAAAATTATTTTAAAATTAAAAAATGATTCCAAATTTATTTTCTCCATTTTTATGTTGAAGGGAATCATTTTACCCTATTTTCCAAATATTTATTATTGGAGAAAAATAATTTGAATAAAAACCAAATAACTCCTAATTGGGTTTAAACTTGAATTTCAAACCACTTTCCAATCTTTTCTGATTTTCCTTGGCCAAATAAATGCCTCTAAAACTTGAAGTATCATTTTCCTTCTTTCATTTTGAATAACTTCCAGAGAATTTGCAATTTCAAAATTCAAATAACCTCAAATGGAAAGTGGGTTTCGAATAACTTCAAACGGAGTTTTCCAATTGTTTTTTTAAACTTCCAACTCATCTTTGAAGAAGTCATTTTATCTCCTCTCATGAAAATCGTTGAGTTGCATAAAGTTTATGAATTTGAAATGTTTCCAAATGGTATTTAAATCTTTTCAATTCCATTTTTCACTTCTTTAAATGGAAGAAGTCATATCATCTTCACTCTTGGGTTTTCTGATGAAATGAATTTGAATTCATGGAACCAAATGCAAAGATGAAAGTTTGGGAGAGCCCTTTTATTCCCTCTCATTCAACTTTCAAAAAGTTCCAAATTTCACACAACGATCAAACAAACACTCCTAATTATTTATTTAATATAACATTCCAGAATTTAGAATTTTGGGATCTTACAAATTACCACTCTTAAAATGAATCTCGTCCTCGGGATTCAAAGAGGGTAGAAAGAAATGTTAGGTTTGGGCGGGGGGGGGGGGTCTTCTTGAAAATTCATTGATCATCACAAAGGTCTGGGTGCTACCACCCTTAGAAGCATGGTTACGGTTCCAACAAAACTCATGTACTCCATTGTCGATGTACTAAAGTAGGGGTACCTTAGTATCCCGAACTTGTGCACGGGCAGTCGCAGCGTCCCGCGGCAAGGCTTGCCGGGCGTCCGCCAAGATCCTTCGCTATTCCTATTACTGCCATTCAAGAACAAAGTGTTTAACTGAGAAGACAGAGCCCCGGCAAGAGGAGTTTGCCGGGAAAGACAACACCCCAGCAAGAGGAGCTTGCCGGGAAGGCCAACCAAGGCATTCCAAGAAACTTGCCGCGACGCATCGCGCGTCCCGGCAAGACCCGGCGAGCGGCAAGCTTGCGGGTGCAACAAGACAGCGACCGCGGCAAGGCGCTTGCCGCGGCGAAGCCACCACTCTGCGCCCATGCTCCAGCGCGTCCGACGACGTGTCGCCGCAGGATCGTTCCTGGTGCACGTGGCGAGTAGCTGTGCAGCCAAGCGGAGCGAGGTGTCAAGTGGAGATGACGAGGAGGCCATCGTGGCGATCGGTGGCGCCCCTAACGGTCGCATCCTTCACTATTTAGGCGACCGGACGGGCATTAAATGCCCTTGTCCCCTGCCGTCAGAGTTAGGTAGGGGGCACTGTTGATAGCGGTTGTACCAACCCCTCTTTTTACTTTTTTACCCCTCTCTCTGTGTTGCCACCTGTCGGTGACCCCTTTAGCCTATAAAAAGGAGGCCCATGCGCACGTAGAAGGGGTTCGACTCATTCGAAACTACAACACACCCACGCTCTCGAGCAAGAACAGAATATAGACACAAAGCAGCAGTAGGAGTTTTATCTCTCTGGAGAGCTCCGAAGGTGGGTAAAATCTTTCGTGTGCTTCGCCTCGATCTGCTCTTCGTGCGCTCTCCGCTCCCTTGCCGGACCAAAAAGGGGCCCTGCCCCATAGGTGTTCGTTTCCCACGACATCTTTGGCGCGCCAGGTAGGGGGGCGTCGAGGTCGTGCGAACCTGATCCGGCGTCTGCGCGCGCTACATCAGCAATCTTCATCGACATGCCACCGAAGAAGAAGGCTTCGGAGGTGGCTGCTCCATCCACGTCGATCCTACCGTCACCGGAGCAAACGGGCGGTGGGGTGGACACCGGCGGAGGAGCGGGCGTCGACGGGGGGACTCACGTTGTCACCAGGTCCAAGGACAAGGCCCCGCAAGCTTCGGCGTCTGTACATACACCGCACCCCTCCCAGGGGGTGCAAGATCGACAACGCCATGGTGCTCCTAGCACCGTACTCGCGTTGGAGCAAGGCCAAGCTGGTGGGTCGCGGGACGCTCAAGGCCAACATGCGCGTCAACATGCTGGCACGAGCGCAGTACGGTCGCCTGGACGAGATGTTGCTCCTTCTAACACTGTTAGAAGTTTGAGCATATCCCGCTCCTCGCGTCGTTCACCACCGCCACCCAAGACTCCAGAGGAAGCGCTGGCCCGGGCCCAGCTGCTTCTAGACTACCCTCCAGCACCAGACAAGATCGACGACTGGAGGGCCACCATTCAGAGCCTCATCGGCTTCGCCAACGGCGACAAGCCCCGGCAACCGAGCACATCGAAGCCCCGGCAAGACGCCCAGGCGCAAGCCGACGCCGACAAGACCGCTGGGGGTGCCACCACCATGCATTCCCCGCCCCGAAGGCCAAGATCGCCGACTCGCCGGGCTAACCTCGACACCGATTCCACCACGTCGTCGGACCCGCGAGCTCGTCGCGATCAGCGCCAAGTTCTCCAAGAACGACGACAAGAAGACGCTCGTACTCGCATCGAGCGTCGAAGAGAAGCGCGGCGTCAGTCAGACCAGCGCGCTGGGCCGACTGTTGATATGCATGCGCCAGGGGAACCAGGCGACTTGCCGTACGCGGTAGGTTGCCCTGCGTTCACCCGTGAGCTGCGGCAGGTCCAGTGGCCCAGTACCAAGAACTTCAAGCCAGACGTGCCCGAGAAGTACGACAGCGGATACATCCGTCAGAGTTCCTCAGCATCTACACCATCGCGGTGCAGGCTGCCGGGGGGCGCGATGAGAAGATCCTCGCCAACTACTTCCCGCTGGTGCTCAAGCCCAACGTCAGATCTTGGCTCATGCACTTGCCGGACAACTCCATCTCTTCGTGGGCGGACCTGTGCCATCAGTTTGTCGGTGCCTTCACAGGCGGCCACAAACCCCATGGCCAGGAGAGCGATCTTCATCTGCTCGCCGAGAAAGAAGGAGAACCCATGCGCAAGTACATACAAAGATTCAGCCAAGTGCAGCGCAACATCCCAGACGTCCACCCTGCCGCGGTTATCAGCGCGTTCCATCAGAACGTGCGTAATCGCAGGATGAGGGAGGAGATGGCGATGTGCAAAATCAGAGATGTCAGCGAGCTATATGCTCTAGCCGACAAATGCGCACGTGCTGAGGAGGGGAGGAAACTCCCCGGAGAGAATGCAGGAGCAGAAGGATCTGACAGTGAGGATGCCCCTCCGGCAAAGAAGAACCGGAGGCGGAATAACAGAAAGAGAAAGGCTAAGGATGTGCTAGTTGTCGAGCAGTCCGGCAACGGAGGTGGCGCCGAGAAGGCCAAAGCTGGTGACTCCGGTGAGGCTGTAGTGGCCGCCGACAAGCAGGATGGCTCCAGCAAGCAGTACTGCAAGATCCACCGCACCAAGGGCCATGACCTCCAGGCCTGCAAGAAGGTTGAGCAGCTCGTAGAGCTGCAGAAAGCTGAGTACGAGTGCCGCGACAAGGAGAAGGCCCAGGAAGGTGGTGGAGGATCCGGCAAGAAGCGTCCCGCCCGGGGAGGACGCCGCGGCAAGGCTAAACAGCGGCAAGGAGATAGGCCTCCCCGCGGCCGCGACAAGGACAAAGATGAGGACGAAGATGAAGAGATGGATGAGGATGAGGCCGACGAGCAGGAGTTTCAGAAGGCAACAGAGGTTTTGTGCGTTGACGGCGGTGCTTCTTTGCACACCTCGCACCGCCAACTCAAACAATGGGTGCGGGAAGTGAACGCAGCAGAACCGTCCGTTGAGTCGCGCAAACCCCTGAAGTGGTCCAGCATGCCCATCGTGTTTGACGTTGAGGATCACCCTGATCGCATAACTGCGGTCGGGTGCTTGCCGATGTTGGTTTCGCCAACAATCTGCAACCTCAAGGTCACGAAGATGCTGGTTGACGGCGGGGCCGGCCTGAATCTGATCTCTTCCGCGGTGCTCAAGAAGCTCCAGATCCCCGACAGCGAGCTCGAAGAGACTGGTACCTTTCAGGGAATAAATCCGGGAAGGAGCAAGCCGAAGGGGAAGATTACACTACCAGTGACGTTTGGCAGCAAGCTGAACTTCAGGACAGAGAAAGTCACATTTGACGTTGCTGATTTCCCATTGCCCTACAATGGGATACTTGGCCGTCCAGCGCTCGCCAAGTTCATGGAAGCCTCTCATTACGCTTACAACATGCTCAAGATGCCCGGTCCGATAAGTGTCATTTCTGTCCATGGCGACAAGAAAGATGCCCTTATCTGTACCGACAAGATCTACCGGGAAGCAGCAGCCACAGCAGAACGCAAACCACTTGCCGCTGAAGCTCCCGGGGGGAAGAAGAAGACCAAGTCCAGCAAGAGTAGCTCTGATGCCCACTCCGGCAAGCGCAGCTCTTCGGAGTGCTGCGCTACCGTCGAGGACGCACCATCGAGCTCCACTGGCAAGTGCAAGAAGGCAAAGACAGCTTCACCAGAGACCAAGAAAGTGGCCGCCAAGGAGGACGGCACTGGTGGTACCTTCACCATCAGTGCCACGCTTGACCCTAAATAGGAAAGCGCGCTCGTTGCTTTCCTGCGGGCGAATGTCGAGGTGTTTGCATGGCAACCATCTGACATCCCCGGTGTTCCCAGGAAAGTGATTGAGCACCACCTTGCCGTCTGCCCTCACGCGCGGCCCGTCAAGCAGAGAGTCAGAAAACAAGCAGTAGAACGCCAAGAGTTCATTGCAGAGGAGATCAAGAAGTTGGAAGCAGCAGGCCTGGTCCGAGGAGTACTCCATCCAACGTGGTTAGCCAATCCAGTAGTCGTGCGCAAAGCGAACGGGAAGTGGAGGCTTTGTATTGACTTCACTGATGTTAATAAAGCTTGTCCCAAGGATCCATTTCCCTTGCCGCGCATTGACCAGATTGTCGACTCCACGGCAGGATGTGATCTGCTTTCATTCCTTGATGCATATTCAGGATATCATCAGATCTTCATGGAAGAAGAGGATGAAGAGAAAACCGCATTCATTACTCCATGTGGCACGTACTGCTTTGTACGGATGCCTTTCGGACTAAAGAATGCTGGTTTGACATTTGCGAGAGTAGTCAGTCATGCTTTTGAGCCACAGCTGCACAGAAATGTAGAAGCTTACATGGATGACATAGTGGTCAAGAGCAAGGACAGAGAAACGTTGATCCAAGATTTGGACGAAACCTTCACAAATCTGCGCAAGATCAATCTTAAGTTGAACCCCGAGAAGTGCGTGTTTGGAGTCCCTTCCGGCAAGCTTCTCGGGTTATTTGTGTCCCAGAGGGGGATTGAAGACAATCCCGACAAGATCAAGGCCATTGAGCAGATCGAAGCACCGAAGCGCGTCAAGGATGTGCGAAGGCTTGCCGGCTGCGTTGCTGCTCTCAGCAGGTTCATTTCCAAGTCTGCTGAACGCGCCCTGCCGTTTTTCAAAATTTTGAAAAAGGCAGGTCCAATGAAATGGACTCCAGAAGCGGAGGCTGCGCTGCAAGACTTGAAGAAATATTTGTCCTCCACTCCAATACTTGTCGCACCTAAGCCACAAGAGAAGTTGCTGCTATACCTAGCGGCAACCAATCAAGTGGTTAGTGCTGCGTTAGTAGCAGAGAGAGAGGCGGATGATGAGCCAGCGACCACGGCAAGCGAGTCCAGCAACAGGCAGGGGGCTTCCCCGACAAGCTCTGCTCCCGACAAGGATGAATCTGTGCAGCCACAGGAAGAGAAACAAAAGAAGATGGTGCAGCGCCCAGTGTATTTTGTCAGTTCCCTTCTGCAGGGGGCTAGATCAAGGTACTCTGGAGTGCAGAAGTTGCTTTTCGGCCTTCTCATGGCCTCGAGGAAGCTGCGCCATTACTTTCAAGCACATGAGATCACAGTTGTCACTCGCTTTCCGTTGAAGAGGATACTGCAAAATCCAGAAGCAACAGGCAGGATTGTCGAGTGGGCACTGGAATTGTCAAGCTTTGGCCTCAAGTTTGAGAGTACCTCAACTATCCAGAGCCGAGCATTGGCAGAATTCATAGCAGAATGGACGCCAACACCTGATGAAGAAACTCCGGAGACGAGCATCCCCGTCAAGGAAGCGAGCAAAGAATGGATCATGTACTTTGATGGTGCCTTCTCGCTGCAAGGCGCCGGTGCGGGCGTACTACTTGTCGCACCCACCGGAGAGCACCTCAAGTACGTGGTCCAGATGCACTTTCCCAAGGAGCAAGCAACAATCAATACTGCAGAGTATGAAGGCTTGCTTGCCGGACTCAGGATCGCCGCGGACCTTGGGATCAAGAAGCTTATTGTCAGGGGTGACTCGCAGCTTGTCGTCCGTCAAGTAAACAAAGATTATCAGAGTCCGTTGATGGAATCCTACATTGATGAAGTGAGGAAGCTAGAAGAACATTTTGATGGCCTGCAGATGGAACACGTTCCAAGAGCTCAGAACGACATTGCAGACGGCCTGTCAAAGTGCGCCGCACTCAAGCCTTCTTCCTCGAGAAGGCTGAAGTTGAAGAGCAACAGCGGCTTGCCGCCGAGAATCTGTCTGTGCGGGAGGGCGAGTTGGTGCAGCGGAAGGTCAACCTTGACAGCCATGAGGAGGAGCTTGCTGCGCGCGAGCAAACATTCGGCGGGGCTCTCAAGGAAGCAGAGGATGCTGCCGCAGCTGCCGAGGCCGCTAAGAAGGAGCTGGAGACGAAGGTGGTGCAGCTGGAGGCCGATCTCAAGGCGAGCAGTGAAGAGCTTGCCGCGCTCAAGCGTGAGCGCGAGAAGGACGCCTACACCTTTGGCGAGCTGCAGGGTCGTCTCGCCGAGAAGGGCAAGGAGCTTAGCGCCGCCAAGGACTCCAACGCAGATCTTGAGTTGAAGCTGACTACTTTGACCAAGACGCTGGACGGCACCAGGGAGTAGGAGGTGGCCTTGAAGGAGAAGATCAAGGCCGACGAGGCGCTGCTGGCGAGGGCTGCTGCCGCCCAGAACACTTTTAGGGAGAATGTGGAGCACTGGACGGAGGGTCTCGTGGATGTTGCCACATCCATTGACAGGGAGCTGGCGCGGCTGGGGATGGAGGATCTCGGGTATCCCTCCGATGAGAACCTCCAACCCAGCGCCAAGCTCACCTTGTTCTTCAAAGGCGTGGCGACGGCCCTCCAGCAACTCTGAGAGAAGATCCCAAAGCAGCTGGCCGACGAGTCGCACAAGATCTGCACGGGAGCTCTTCAAAAGGTGTTGGTGAAGGTGGCCTTCCGCAACCCAGGCCTCAACCTCACCAACGTCCTCAGGACCTTGCCACCTGATGCTGATCTGGAAGCGCTCAAGACCCTTGTCGCACCCATTGTGGACAAGGTGAGCGGGATCAAGAGCGTTGAGGGCGATCGCATAGATTAGGCCGCCCGTTTTCTCCTTTTCCTGTCGCTGCTGGTCATGTTATGAGAACAATCTGTTAGAGCTGCGACAAGCTATCTATAACTCTATTTTGGGTAGCGATTGCTATGCTATTTCCTTTACTTGATTCCTTCCTTTGTATGTTTTTGCCCTACGCTTTTAGGGAACTTGCCGGTGCAGGCGCCTTAGCCGCGAGCGCTGAGTGCGGGACGTCAGCAGCCTGCTGGCGGTGCCGCTACTGACAAGAAACCTTGTCGCAACTAGTCGCAGCTCACTTAAGTTGTTGAGTGGACTCGAAACAAAGTAAGGGCGCAACTAGTTACGAGTTGGTTCCTCCGCGCACAGGTTTTCCATACAAAGCACGGTCGTTCGAGGAAGATAACTTAAAATTTTTAAAATTGATTGCTCAAACTTTGGCAACTTAGCTTTTCTGTCATTTGCTTCCTGGTAAAGCAAAACTTTCTTGAACGACGCCTGGTCCACACCATTATCTTCTCCTTTCCGGCTTGACGTTCCCCGGCAAGCTTGCCGGGGCAAAACTTGTCGGGATTGGCTTCAATTCCCCGCGGAGACACGAAGAACCCGAGAAGCTTACCGGAGGGGACTCCAAACACACACTTCTCGGGGTTAAGCTTGAGGTTGATCTTGCGCAGATTTGCAAAGGTTTCGTCTAAATCCTGAATCAGAGTTGCCTTGTCCTTGCTGTTGACCACTATGTCATCCATGTAGGCTTCCACATTTCTGTGCATTTGTGGCTCAAAAGCGTCATGGACTACTCTTGCAAATGTTGAACCAGCATTCTTTAAACCGAAAGGCATCCGTATGAAACAATATGTGCCACATGGAGTGATGAATGCGGTCTTCTCCTCATCCTCTTCTGCCATGAAGATCTGATGGTATCCTGTATATACGTCAAGAAATGAAAGCAAGTCACATCCAGCCGTGGAGTCAACAATCTGGTCAATGCGCGGTAAGGGATATGGGTCTTTGGAACAAGCTTTATTGACATTGGTAAAGTTGATACAAAGCCTCCATTTCCCGTTTGCCTTGCGCACGACCACAGGATTGGCCAACCACGTAGGATGGAGCACTCCTCTGACAAGGCCTGCTGCTTCCAATTTCTTGATTTCTTCTGCGATGAATTCTTGGCGCTCCACTGCTTGTTTCCTGACCTTTTGCTTGACAGGCCGCGCATGAGGACAAACGGCAAGATGGTGCTCGATTATTTTCCTGGGAACACCGGGGATGTCAGACGGTTTCCACGCAAACACGTCGACGTTCGCTCGCAGGAAAGCAACGAGCGCGCTTTCCTATTTAGGTTCGAGAGTGGCACTGATGGTGAAGGTACCACCAGTGCCGTCCTCCTTGGCGGACACCTTCTTGGTCTCTGGCGGAGTTGCCATTGTCTTCTTACGCTTGCTGGTGGAGCTCGATGGTGCGTCCTCGACGGTAGCGCAACACTCCAAAGAGGTGCGCTTGCCGGAGTGGGAATCCGAACTCTTGCCAGACTTGGTCTTCTTCTTCCCCCAGGAGCTTCAACGGCAAGTGACTTGCGATCTGTTGCGGCAGCTGCTTCCCGGTAGATCTTGTCGGCGCAGATAAGAGCATCCTTCTTGTCGCCAGAGACAGAGATGACGCTTATCGGGCCTGGCATCTTCAGCATGTTGTATGCGTAGTGAGAGGCTGCCATGAATTTGGCGAGTGCTGGACGGTCGAGTATCCCATTGTAAGGCAATGGAAAGTCAGCAACGTCAAAAGTGACCTTCTCAGTCCTGAAGTTCAACTCGCTGCCAAATGTCACTGGCAACGTGATCTTTCCCTTCGGCTTGCTCCTTCCCGGATTGATTCCTTGGAATGTGCCGGTCTCTTTGAGCTCGCCATCAGGGATCTAGAGTTTCTGGAGTACCGCGGAGGAAATCAGGTTCGAGCCAGCCCCGCCATCAACTAGCATCTTAGTGACCTTGAGGTTGCGGATAGTTGGTGAAACCAACATCGGCAAGCACCTGACCGCAGTTATGCGATCAGGGTGGTCCTCAATATCAAAGATGATAGGCGTGCTGGACCATTTCAGAGGCTTGCGTGACTTGACGGGTGGTTCTGCCGCATTGACTTCCCGCACCCACTGCTTGAGCTGGCGTTGTGAAGTATGCAGAGAAGCACCACCGTCAACGCACAAGACCTCTATGGCTTTCTGGAACTCCTGCTCACCGGTCTCGTCATCATCCATATCTTCATCGTCGTCGTCGTCTTCATCCTTGTCGCGGCCGCGGGGAGGTCTGTCTCCTTGCCGCTGTTTGGCCTTGCCGCGGCGTCCTCCTCGGCCGGGGCGTTTCTTGCCGGATCCTCCAGTACCTTCTTGGGCCTTCTCCTTGTCGCATCGCTCGTATTCAGCCTTTTGCTGCTCGACAAGCTGCTCGACCTTCTTGCAGCTCTGGAGGTCATGGCCCTTGGTGCGGTGGATCTTGCAGTACTGCTTGTTGGTGCCGTCCTGCTTGTCGGCGACCGCTACAGCCCGGCAGTTGGTGCATGCGGCAATCTCCTTGCCGGAGCTACCAGCTTTGGCTTTCTTGGCGCCACCTCCGTTGCCGGACTGCTCAACGACTAGCACATCTTTGCCTTTCTTCTTCCTGTTGTTCCGCCGCCGGTTTTTCTTTACCGGGGCAGCATCCTCACTGTCAGATCCTCTTGCTCCTGTATTCTCTCCGGGGAGTTTCCTCCCTTCCTCAGCAGGTGCACACTTGTCGGCCAGGGCATATAGCTCACTGACGTCTTCGATCTTGCACATCGCCATCTCCTCCCGCATCCTGCAGTTTCGCACGTTCTGATGGAACGCACTGATGACCGCGGCAGGGTGGACATCTGGGATGTTGTGCTATACACGGCTGAATCTCTGAATGTACTTGCGCAGGGGCTCTCCTTCCTTCTGGGCGAGCAGATGAAGGTCACTCTCTTGGCCATGAGGTTTGTGGCCGCCTGTAAAGGCGCCGACAAACTGATGGCATAGGTCTGCCCAGGAGGATATGGAGTTATCCAGCAAGTGCATGAGCCAGGACCTGACATTGGGCTTGAGCACCAGCGGGAAGTAATTGGCAAGGATCTTGTCGTCCCGCCCTCCGGCAGCTTGCACCGCGATGGTGTAGATGCTGAGGAACTCCGACGGATGCGACTTGCCGTCGTACTTCTCTGGTACGTCTGGCTTGAAATTCTTCGTGCTGGGCCACTGGACTTGCCGCAGCTCACGAGTGAACGCAGGGCAACCTACCGCGTACGGCAAGTCGCCTGGTTCCCCTGGCGCATGCACGTCGACAGAGGGCCTAGTGCGCTGGTCCGATTGACGCCGCGCTTCTCTTCGGCGCTCGATGCGAGTACGAGCGTCTTCTTGCTGTCGTTCGTGAAGAGCTTGGCGCTGATCGCGACGAGCTCGTGGATCTGATGATGCGGTGGAGTCGCTGTCGAGGTAGATCCGGCGAGTCGGCGATCTTGGCCTTCGGGGTGGAGAGTGCACAGTGGTTGCACCCCTGCCGGTTTTGTCGCCATCGGCTCGTGCCTGGCAATCTTGCCACGGCTGCGATGTACTCGGCTGCCGTGGGGTGTCGCCGTTGGTGAAGCCGATGAGACTCTGAATGGTGGCCCTCCATTCGTTGATCTTGTCTGCCGTTGGAGGGTAATCCAGGAGTAGTTGAGCTCGCGCCAAAGCTTCTGCTGAAGTGGTGGGTGGCAGTGGCGAACGGTGCATGGAGCGGGATATGCTCGGACTTCTAACTATGTTAGAAGGAGCAGTATCCCATCCAGGCGACCGTGTCTCGCTCGTGCCAGCATGTTGGCGTGCATGCTGGTCTTGAGCACCCCGAGATCCACCGGCTCGATCTTGGTCCAACGAACGTATGGTACCGTGAGTACCATGACGTTGTCGGTCCCGCGCCTCCTGAGATGGGCGCAGTGCATGTACGGACGCCGAGGTCTGCGCAGCCTTGTCCTTGGACCTGGCAGCACCGTGAGCTCCCTCGTCGACGCCCGTTCTTCCGCCGGCGTCTACCCCACCACCCGTTTGCTCTGGTGGTGGTGGGATCGACGCGGACGGAGTAGCTGCCTCCGAAGCCTTCTTCTTCGGTGGCATGTCGATGAAGAAGATGAAGATCCAGCTCGTGTGAACGCCGGATCAGGTTCACACAGCCTCGACGCCCCCTACCTGGCACGCCAAAGATGTCGGGGAAACTGATCCACGGACACCTATGGGACCGGCGGACCGAGCCCCTTTCGGTTCGGCGGGGGGCGGAGGTCGCGCGAAGAGCAGATCGAGGCGAAGCACACGAGCAGTTTACCCAGCTTCGGAGCTCTCTGGAGAGATAATACTCCTACTGCTGCATGTCTGAGTGTATTGAGTTCTTTCTCGGGAGCGCTGAGTGCTACAGTACACACTAGCTGCTAACGAGACCAAGCATGAGTGTTTTTCTGCCTTCGAACCCCCCTCTACGTTGCGCATGGGCCTCCTTTTATATGCTCAAGGGGTCACCGATAGGTGGCAACGTAGACAAGGGTAAAAATAGAAAGGTGTTGCGGTTGGTACAACTACCTGTACAGTGTATCATACCTAACCCTGACGGCAGGGGACAAAGGCATTAAATGCCCGTCTGCGTCGCCCAAATAGTGCAAAAAGGGACCGTCAGGGACGCCACCGCTTGCCACGATGGCAATCTTGTCAACGCCGCTTGCCACCGCACTTCGCTGGCTGCACAGCCTCCTGCCACGCGCGCCTGGAAAGGTCCTAGGGTGACACGT
Organism: Triticum timopheevii; assembly: GCA_963921465.1. Taxonomy (NCBI): domain Eukaryota; kingdom Viridiplantae; phylum Streptophyta; class Magnoliopsida; order Poales; family Poaceae; genus Triticum; species Triticum timopheevii. The sequence continues at coordinate 268,534,480 of OY997266.1, forward strand.
TGGTGGATGTGCTGGAGCGTGGGTACAGAGTGGTAGCTTGCCGCGGCAAGCACCTTGCCGTGGTCGTTGTCTTGTCGCGTCCGGAAGCTTGTCTCTCACCGGGCCTCGCTGGGATGCGTGGCGTCTCGCGGCAAGTTCCTTGAGATGCCTTGGTTGGCCTTCCCGGCAAGCTCCTCTTGCCGGGGCCTTGTCTCCTTGGCTTGAATACTTTGTTCTTGAATGGCTCCAAAGGAACCACGGAGGACCTTGGCGGTCACCCGGCAAGCCTTGCCGCGGGGTGCTGCGACTGCCCGTGCACAAGTTCGGGATACTAGGGTACCCCTACTCTAGTACACCGACAAACATCTTCCATTTTCTTCACAACTCTCGAATTATTGCATAATCTCCCATGCAATGTTTGCTGATGGAATCATAGCTCATTCCAAATTTCTTCCTTAGTCAAGGTTATGTCTGCTCCTTATCAAATCCTGGGCATGTGGGTCATGGACTCACTTCAATGCTGGTACAACTTCAACTAATCCTTGGAGTTACAATTGTTCCGTATTCCAACTTTATACCTCCTTAAATCCAATATTACTCCATTCCTTCATACTCTTGGGGTAACCTTCATATTAAAATAAAACTTAAACTTATTTTTTCCAAACTCCTCTCTGTGTAATACATTTTTTCCTTTTCATTGGTCAAGTGTTCTCACAGGGTACTACCACCCTTAAAATGAAATGCACAAATTCATCCATAGACCATATTTCTCATATCCTTGAAAATGGTCAAAATATGGGTTCATAACGTAAAAACAATTCAACATATGAAATCATGACACATTATTTCAATGATTCATGAATAAATTACAATCTCTAATACTTCCATTATATAATTCAACTCCATATCCTTAGTGAAAAATAAAAATTGTGTTCTACATTTTAAAAATCTTAACTACTCCACTTCAAGCTTTCCTCGGTTCTGAACATTCTTTGGTAAAATGTCATGCTTTATTGCAGCGTCAACAAATGACATCGGACAAATCCAGGGGCTTACTATTACCTTCTTGGGTTCTTTGCTTCTTTTCTGGGCCATCACTGGCATAATGTCCTATGTTCTTACACTAAAAACAGGTAATATGACTCTTATCCTTCTTTCCAGAGATTGGTTTGCTCTGGGCGCATATTCCCTTTCTCTTCCTAGACTTCTTCATTCTGATCAATCCTTCTATTTCCTGTGGATCAAACTCCACTTCTTCTGCCGGGAAGTCTTCTAGATACTCTTGGCTTTCCTTCGTGCAATACTATAAAGAATGTCCTTCTTCTCCACATGAATAACAGGCATGTGCATAAAATCTGGTTACGCCTTCACCATCGGGGTCTTCAACAACCTCCTTCATCATAGGTTCTTCAAAACTTTCCCTGAGGGCTTCTTTCATGGCTTCCTTCTGCTGCTTCGTAATTTGTTGTACCTTGGGGTCAATTTGGCACTGAGCTGGGTAATGAGTAGTTCCTTCAGACAAGAAACATGTCACCTGCCTAGTTGGTTATTCTTCCTCCCGGTGATTTTCCTCATGAGGTCATCCATCCTTGTGTTCTTCATGGGTGTGTCCTATTTCTCCACAGATCTTGCATGCACTAGGCTTCTTCACTTTAGGGTCACAAGGCTTCTCGATAAAACGATACCTCAGTAGAATCATCTTGAATTCATCCCAAGCATTTGCTCCATTCCATCCTTGTATAGCTTGATGTATCTCTCGCCATGTTGCGGCACCTTGTGTGTCATAGGTTGTATGGAACCATATACTCTCCTTCAATATGGTAATCCTTCATGCGATCTTCCATGTTCTGTATCCACTGTGCTACCTCCAGTTGTGTCATCGATCTCGGAAATGCCCATCCATCTTCATTCATCATCTGTTGGGTTCATGGGTTTAGGAATGAGATATGAGAGAGAGATAGAGTGATACACACAATACAAAAAATATAGTATTGGTAAAATAGGTTTTATTTTGGGGCTGTCAGAAAAACACACACCAATGAAAGCTCACAAATCATCATATCTAATGTGAGTATAAAACAGGGGTTTTGGGTCTTCTAAAGGTTATGCAAATCTTAGTATTCTTCAGGGTTTTCAAATTCTTTGAGTCCTCGGATTCTTCAATACTTGTGGCTTCAATTCTTCTAATTTCTGGTGAAATCTTCTTTTACTCTAAAGTGGCCAGCAGTTGTCCGATATCTTGTCCTTCTCTGAGTTGTCTCAGTTGATCCTCTGTGTGGTTAATTGGCAAAGGGGTATATTCTTACTATTTAAGGTAAGAGGGAGTATGTGATAAAATTATAAAAAGATTAGAAGTAAAGGATCTTTTTATGAAAATAAAATTTTAGAGATATCATTTCCTAGGGCTTTCCAGTTTCTAGGGTCCCGTCCTGCAGTGAACATGTGCTCTGATACCATCTTTGTAATGACCCGACCCAATACGGTCAAGTCTCTATGCTTTCTGTGCCATCCCTGGATCAGTATGCTGGCACAAACAATATTTTGATGAAATATCATAACATCATATGTAAAATAAATATCATAGATCCAGAGTATACCTTATTTATCACAACAGAAACATATCAATAGGGTGTAGAGTCCCATCAACGCCAATGGCAAGTTGAGTGTAGACCGTAACCCTATATTGTAACTCTTTCTTGTCATAGAATATCTGCAACATGAGACGTTGCATCCATATAGGTTAGTACATTGAATGTACCGGCATGATCACGGATGAAGACACATGAAAATAACTCTACCACTATATGCAATATGGCTTGGTGGTTAGCGTAAAATTGGTTTTCCCTACAACAAAGGAGGCAAATGCAATTATTACTACAAAAATTTTGTTGTTAATGAGATGGTTCTGCCAACCAATTCTCATATCCCAAATTATTAATAATGCCCACTCTTTAATATTAATATTGTTGATAATGGATGATAGTATCATCTTCGGTTCTAAGTTGTGCGTAATCGGGGACACGGCTAATCGATTAGTTTAACACTATGTAGAGGTTTTTACACTTTCCCCGCAAGATCCGATCCCCCCCTTTGCGTCCTCACACATCAGATTGTTTGAGAACAGGACAATCGAAACATGATCTTCCAAAGAGTTCCTTTGACCACCGTCCGGTGCCCATCCAATCCTACCTTTTGTCTAGATCTACTAGCACCGTCCTATCCAGAGTCACAACTAAGGTCAACCATGCCAGAGCCCATAATGACTTGCGGTTGCACACATAAGCTTTTCGGCCTTGAATTATCCATCCATCTCTTTGAGCCTGGGTGGCATTCCGTCGGGATGATCTCACATGTAGATGCGAGGATTCTCGAGCATAACCATGATAGATATCAGGCTGCCAGATGCAACCATTACACCCAGAGGTAGATTGAGTGCTTGAATTCTTGAAGTCTTGATCATCATGCAGGTCTTCAATTGTTAATCCTCACGACACTCTTGTAACACACATCCAACCCATGTCTACTAGAGCATAGCAATAATGCAAGATAACGCCCCTTCCCGAACAATGGTAATAGGGGTATGGGTTTCTCCTACCTCATGATACTACCTCAAGTTTCAAGCTCAATATAACTACTGGAGGAAATGTTGAAAAGTGTAACTAAATGTAATAAAACATAGGTATGAAAATATGGTCAAAGTGAACTTGCCTGGTATTACTTGATGAAGATTATAACGCTCTCAAAAAATAACTTGATACTATTTGTCACTCTCCGGTGAAAATCTATATAAGAAAACATAGTATTAACAGAAGCCTTCACTATAGCAATCAATTCTAGCAAAAAAATTAAAATGGACAATTAAATCCATAAAAAAAGACCAAATAACATTCCAAAGAAAACTTCAAAAGAAATTATAAAGAAAACTATGAAGATTAACACAGTAACAATAATAGTTTTTGTGCTAATAGAATGTAACAGCAAAGAAAATACTAAACTAATATATGAAAAGAATTGAATTGAAATTTTTATTAGAATAACAGAAACAAAATTTCCTACAAATTTGTATGCAAAAATAATCAACTTAGAGTCATTTATGAAACTCCACTTATGATTAAAACAAGTTTTCTTTGAAAACAAAAGAAACAAAAATAATAAATAATATTTTTAACTACAAATAAGGTGACTACTAATAAGTAAAAGAAACTAATTTAAACTTGTCAAAAATAGCAAAAGAAAATAATTTAAAAAAAGGAAATAGAATAAATCTTAGAAATTACTAATACAATATTGTTTTGCTATAAACCTAATTTAAAATAAGCTAAAAATAACTCACTAAAATCTACTGGATAAACAAAACAATAATAAAATAGTAGCAAAAACAACTACTGAAAATATATTTGAAAACTCAAGATATGGCCAAAATAGTGATTTGAACAAATTTCATCATATTGAAATTTAAACTACTCAAATTTGAAATCCAATTGCGCAACAAAAACTTCATAAAATTTTGAAACTACAGCAAAAAGAATCACTCAATTTGGATTTAAAACCTAAGAGATATTAAAGATTTAAAACAGAAAAAGAAAAAATGCCTACGGATTGGACAGGGTACACGTGGCAGACCCTGAGTGGCTAGGAGATTTGGGCGCCCTAAGTAAACCAGCGAACAGCTAATATTTAAGAACAAAATGCTTCACCAAAATAAAAAATGGCTTCTAATCCTATTCGTGCGATTGAGATCCAATAGGGGAGAGAGAGGAGTGGCGCTCACAGTGGCGAGGCGAGCTCGGGTGAGGCTCCGATGGCAGCGGCATCTTGGGATTGATGGGGAAGGCGGCTCTGACGGTCCTCGGGCTTCGGGAAGACGATAGGGAGACGCGGGCGAGCTCACCAAAGACGATGGTGGCCTCGGCGAGGGGTGGGGAGGGCTAGAGGTGGCGGGGCGAGCTTTGGGTGGCGGTGGTGTCCTCTGTATCCGGCGAGGAACTATGGGGAGTAGGGGCAACGGGAGAGGGTCAGGGGGAACAGGTGCGGGGACTTCGGCTTTTATAGCTAGGGAGGCTTGGTGGAGTGGGCAGGCTCTGGATGGCAAGAAATCAGTGGTGACGGCACGGTCCAGCGAGGGGAAGGAAGGGAGGGGCGAGGAGGAAGGCGGTCGTCCGATTCACGCGGTCGGTCGGGTGGGGTCGTGGTTTCTGCGGGCGAGAGGGGGCATGGATCGGATCATTGGTCGATCTGGTTCTTTTCGGATCGCGGCCGTTGGCTGGGCTGGGCCAAGGAGAGAGAGGAGTCCGCTGAGCTTCAGCCCTTTTTTTAAACGCTTTTCCTTTTTCTTTTAAAAAGAGAACTAAATAGTTAAAAGAAAAAATGTATTAAAAGTTTCCATAGGCATATAATATACCAAAAAGTTTAGAAAAAGAATTCCTAAAACATGGACTATTTTTAAAGTCCAAATAAAACACACAAAAATTCAAATAATGCAAATAGTGTTATTGTTGCATTTGGAAATTAAGTAAATCATTCTAAAATACAAAAATGATTTCAAATATCTTTTTCTCCATTTTTATGTTGAAGGAGACCATTTTACCTATTTTCCAAATATTTTATTTTGGAGAAAAATAATTTGAATGAAAACCAAATAACTTCTAATTGGGTTTGAACTTGAATTTCAAACCACTTCCAAAACTTTCTACTTTTCCTTGGCCAAATATATTTCAAATGCTTCTAAAATTTGAAGTGTCAGATTCCTTCTCTCATTTTGAATAACTTATAGAGAATTTGAAATTTGGAAATTCAAATAACTTCAAATGGGAAGTGGGTTTCAAATAACTTAAAATGGACTTCTCAAATTGTTTCCTTTAAACTTCTAACTCATCTTTGAAGAAGTCATTTTATCTCCTCTCGTGAAAATCTTTGAGTTGCATAAATTATATTAATTTGAAATGTTTCCAAATGGAATTCAAATCCTTTTTTCACTTCTTTGAATGGAATAAGTCATACCATCTTCACTCTAGGGTTTTGTGATGAAATGAATTTGAATACATGGAACCAAATTCAAAGATGGAAGTTTGGGAAAGTCATTTTATTCCCTCTCATTCAACTTCCAAGAAGTTTCAAATTCCACTCAATTTCACACAATCAATCACACAACAATCAAACAAACACTCCTAACTATTTATTTAATATAACATTCCAAAATTTTGAATTTTGGGATGTTACACACGTATATTGTTGCTGCCATTAAGGGTAAAACAATGGGGTTTATTCATATTGATTGGGTTTACTTTGTCTACATCATGTCATCTTGCTAAAGGCCTTACTTTGCTTGTCATGAACTTAATGCCATAGATGCATGCTAGATAGCGGTCGATTGGTGGAGTAATAGTAGTAGAGGCAGGCGGGAGTCGGTGTACTTGTCATGGACATGATGCCTATTGATATGACCATTGCCATGAATACGTCATAACTATGCACTTTTTATCAATTGCCCAACGGTAATTTGTTTACCCATTGTATGTTATGTGTTCGAGAGAGAAGCCTCTAGTTAAAACTATGGCCCATGGGTCTACTCTTTTCATATTATTAAAACCAAAAATACTTTGCTGCAATTTTATACTTTTTGTTTTACTTTACTTTTTATATATCTATCACTGTCAGAATTAATCCTTGCAAATAATGAGTTCAAGGGGATTGGCAACCCTCTTGCATGCGTTGGGTGCAAGTATTTGCTTTAATTTGTGTAGGTGTTGACGATGAGAGTTTGTGTGGTTCTCCTATTAGTTAGATAGCCTTGGTTGTCACTTAGGAAATACTTAACTCTACTGTACTACTTCAACCCTCCTTGATTTTTTGTAATCTATGTTGGTATTTCCTCGAAGAGAGAGGATGATGCAGCACAACAAAAGGAAGTATTTCACTCGGTTTTGAAACCAAGGTTGTCAATCCAGTAGGAGAACCAAGCAACACTATGTAAACATCACCTGCACACAAACAACAAATAATTGCAACCCAACACGTAAGAGGGGTTTTCAATCCCTCCACGGTATTGAGATAGATTAAATTGTATAGTATTTCGTAAATAGATCTAGCAAAAACACAAAATAAAATAAAGAAATAAAAATTGCAGCAAGGTATTTTTGGTTTAATATGATAGGAAAATAGACCCAGGGGTCATAGTTTTTGCTAGAGGCTTCTCTCAAGAAAATAGCATATGGTGGGTAAACAAATTACTGTTGGGCAATTGACAGAAAAGTGAATAATTATGACGATATTCAAGGCAATGATCATGTATATAGGGATCACATCCAATATTAGTAGACCGACTTCTACCTACATCTACCGCTATTATTCCAGACATCGACCGCTATCTAGCATGCCTCTAGGGTATTAAGTTCATGGAAAAGTGGAGTAATGCAATAAGAATGATGACATGATGTAGACAAGATAAACTCACATATGAATAAGTACCATCTTGTTTAGTAAATATCTTATAGATCATGTCATACATCTTAGGGATGTATTGGAAGTTCTTAGAAACGAGCGCCTTTATGTGAATGTGGAAAAATGCACTTTTGGTATTGACAAGCTTGTTTTCTTGGGATTTGTTGTTTCCTCTAAATGTGTTCAAGTTGATGAGTTTAAAATTGACGCTATGAAAACTTGGCCACAACCAACCAATTTGCAGCAAGTGAGTAGCTTCCTTGGCATAGCCGGTTTCTATCATCATTTTGTGAGGGATTTTAGCATGATTGCATCACCATTGCATGCATTGAGTGGGAAGAATGCATCATTTGTTTTGGGACCTTCCCAAGACACCGCTCCATGAGCTTAAAAACTTGCTTACGCATGCTCCATTACTTGCATTACCCAACTCTGATAAAAACATTGAAGTGCATTGCGACGCTAGTGGTAATGGCATAGGAGGAGTATTGATGCAAGATAAGCACCCAATCGCCTACTTTAGCGAAAAACTTTCTGGACTGCAACTTAACTATCCCATTATCTTCGTCCATGTGAATTTTTCATCCATACTGATCATGAGACGCTTAAATACCTTAAAGGTCAAACGAAACTGAATAAGCGACATACCAAATGGAGTGAGTTCATTGAGTCATTTCCTTATGTGATCAAGTACATCAGAGGTAAGGAAAATGTTGTGGCGGATGCTCTTTCCCGCAAATGCATGCTTGTAACTCAACTTGAATTGAATGTCATAGGATTTGAGGACATCAAAGACTTGTATCTGCATGATGTTTCATTCGCCATTCCTCATGCAAAATGTCTAACGCATAAAACTTTGGAGAGCCATTATATCAAGGATGATTATCTAATGCGAGCTAACAAGCTTTGTATCCTCGAGTCTTCTCTTTGTTTGTTGATTTTGCAAGAAGCCCGCGGCTGCGGACTTACGGAAGACTTTGGATGGGATAAGACCCCTGTTCAAGAATTCATCCGATTAACCAGTTAACTTGCTGATTGACCCCTACTCGTAGGGTCACCGAGTAGCCGATAAACCAATAAATCGTCCGATTAATTGATTAAATGGCCGATTAACTTGCCGATTAGCCTATTAATCCCCTACTCGCAAGCCAACCGAGCAGTTACCAGTTAACGATTTCCTCAACAATGGATAAGACATTCGCTACGCTCTCCAAGAACTACTTTTGGCCCAAGATGTTTTGCGATGTCTCACGCTACACCAATCGGTGCTCTACATGTCACAAGGCTAAGTCTAAAGCTCAATTCCATGGTCTCTATATGAAACTTCCTATTCCGTATCACCCATGGGAAGATATTGGTATGGACATTGTGCTTGGTTTGCCTAGAACACAAAACGGAAAAGCTACGGTATTTGTTGTTGTGGACCATTTCTCTAAGATGGCACACTTTATTCCATGTAACAAGATAGACGATGGTTCACATGTTGCAAATCTCTTTTGTAGGGAAATCTTGCGTCTACATGTAGTGCACAAGACTATTGTGTTTGTTGTGGGAAATCACGGCCACCTATGGGGCCATTGGCCCCTTGTGGTTCGGCAGGGGGGAAGAACACATGGCACAAAGAGCGGAGGGTGCAGGGGCAGCACGACAACAATCACACAGATAGTTTTACCCAGGTTCAGGCCGCCGCAAGGCGTAAAACCCTACTCCTGCTTTCGTGGATTGATGAGAGAACCATGGTGGAGATGCAGCGCTCTAGCTCGGCAGGGTTGCCTCAGGGCGAGAGCAGCTACGCATGTACGAGAGTATAGGGGTCCGAATCCTTTCTATGATTGCCACGACCCTCCTTTTATAGACAAGGGGTCACCACAATGGAAAATTAGTCATTGTGTACTGACTAGATAGCAAATAGTGATATCATACCTAACTCTGCAGACAGGTCACAGCGCATTAAATGCGCCGCTTAGTGTCACGTCGTGGTGTGCCCGGCAAGCCTTGTCGGGCCGTTCGGCCACCTTTTCGCCTATCTGCGTGACACATCTCTGGACAGGTGTCATTTGGAGGTGATTTCCTTCAGAAGTGGCTGCCATGTGTCAAATGAGAGCCACTTAGTCACTGGGGGCCTCGACACCGCACCGATCGATGACTTGCATTGCTGTGAGGTGGAGCGGTAGAGCCTTGGCAGGGTAGTCCGCCCTCATTGTCCCCGGCATGCTCGCCAGGGCATTCTTAAGGTTTGACTTCGGGCAACCTCGACCTCGCCAGGCTCGCCTGCCCGGCAAGGGAGGTTTTTCCTTAGTGGTATCTTTCTCTTTTATCTTGACTTGGTCTTCTTGATCTGCTCTTCGATTTCTCAAAGAGCTATCTCTTCAACTTGTTCTTGTCTTGAATGCTGAGAGTTGCTAGCCCAGTGGTTCACTATCCGTGCACATGTCAGGGGAAAACATACACCCTTGTTTGTGTACCCTGACAGAAGCCCCCGGGCCTGAGCCATATGTGTTGCCAGGCAGGTTGGGTTAGGCCCCAAACAGTGCACGGACACGTGGCGAGAGAATTTTGCGTGTGCAGCGGTTTGTCATGATGACCAGTCAATCCAACGTCCACTTCGCATAATTACCGTGGGTCGTGGGACTGCAGCAGTTAATGTGAAACAGTAAATTTCTGAAGAGTCGCGCCCTTCCCCACGTCCTTTCCCTTAAGATAGGAAAACGCGGAAGGGCACTGCTCATTCATCATCTGCCTTGCCCCTCCACCATCTTCTTCCGCAAGCCAAACAACTGTTCCTCCTCTTCCCCCACATTCGCTGCCGATCCCCACCAAACTTCCTGCCTCCACCTCCACCGCAAATTGAAGAGATGGGGAAGAAGACCGCTGCTCCTAAGGGGAAGTGGACGATCGCTGCGAAGGAGACGACCACTAAGGGGAGCAAGAAGAGAGCAGCAGAGCTAGACAAGAAGCAAAGGGGAGATGTCGTCTTCTTCCCGTCAAATCTGGACGGTGAAGTGTTGAAAGCGAGGTACGGATATCTGTGGGGGAGGTGATGTGGAGCAAAACTCGAGGCGAGGGTCGATTTGTTGTTGGCCCGATCTTTCACGGCACAAAACTCCATCGCAGCAAGAACTAGATGCGGGTTTACAAAGATGTTCACAAACCTCGCAAAACAACACGCCAATCCCTCGATCTGAAGGAATAACATGGATAGACCATATAGGTTCAGTTTGTAATCTCCTACGCGTCACATTGCAGGAACTCACAAACCAGTAGAGACTTTTGACAAGATTTCTCAAAACTCGATAATGGTCGATGACCGAAAAACACACACGTGTCTAATTCATCTCAAAATAACCTGGCCTTGATCCTCAAAAAAAAATAACCTGGCCTTTACATTGATGCACGGACTTGGATTTATAGTAACAGCCACCCCTTCTAACTTGCCTCACAAGAAGTAATTTAATATTTGACTTTATCTCTAACTCACGGCTGAAGTAGAATTGTAACAGAAAAAAACATCCTAATTAACTAACCGACTCAAACTTGGTCTCCACACGTTGTGAAACGGCTGTGTTGGTTTGGTGGACCCTAACCGACATCTTTCAAGGACATTGTAGACCACCACGTACCAACAAATCTAATTGCGCGCATGATCTTCTCCTTACGTGGCAAGAACAGAAATAGAAAATCAATATTCACTGCCACGTCTTTAAACCAGCCTGGACACTATATATCCGGCTTATCTCTTTTGTTTTCTGTCTCAAACGTACTAGTGTACAGCTCACCTCCTACATGCACGCACATGCACCTCTCCCTAGACCATGCATGCATGTCAAACATCCCCCTCTTTCTTATGTGAGTGCATCTCCTTGAAAGACATGGTATGCATGTACGTACCTTCAACTAGAGCAACCTTTTCTTCCATCTTTTCCTGATGCACAACAACAACGAATATGTTTTCTTGAGTAACAATAACAATCGTAGTATCAGAGAGACTCGTGGCCCTATCAGGAGGGAGGTCCCGAAGGGGCATGGCTCACCCAAGGTCCTATTAGAGGGGAAGAAGGATGTGCCAGATTCATATCGATTCTTTTGCGCATACTTCATCTGCGGCCTCTGCCCTCCTTTTTTGGATTTCTTTGAAGCAATGATGGTGATCTATGGATTCCTTCTTCTGGACTTCACGTCAAATGCGATGGCGTGCATGGCAATTTTTTCCCACTTGTGAAAGAACTTCATTGGAGTCGCCCCCAATGTCAACTTGTTCAGGCACTGTTTTGTCCCGCGAGTTGCTACTTCTTGAGCTTATGTTGGTTTATCCCTTGAAGAGGAAAGGGTGATGCAGTGAAGTAGAGATAAGTATTTCCCTCAGTTTGACAACCAAGGTATCAATCCAGTAGGAGAAGAACGCGCAAATCACCAATACCTACACAAGCAATAAAACACTTGCACCCCACGCGATAAAGGGGTTTTCAATCCCTTCACGGCCACTTGCAAAAGTGAGATCTGATAGAGATAAAACGAAAGATAAAATATTTTTGGGTTTTTTGGTGTATATATCTGAAAATAAAAGATTGCAAAATATTAGATCGGAAACTAATATGATGGAAAATATACCCAGGGGCTATAGATTTCACTAGAGGCTTCTCTCTTGAAGGCAAATAATACAGTGGGAGAACAAATTATTGTCGAGCAATTGATAGAAAAGCGCAAAGTTATGATGATATCCAAGGCAATGATTATGCAATATAGGCATCACGTCCGTATCAAGTAGACCGACTCATGCCTTCATCTACTACTATTACTCCACACATCGACCAGCTCCTGCCTATATCTAGAGTATTAAGTTCGTAAAGAACGGAGTAACGCATTAAGTAAGATGACATGATGTAGAGGAATAAACTCAAGCAATATGATGTAAACCCCAACTTTTTATCCTCAATGGCTTCTTTGTCACTTGGTGAAATCATGCAAGATTGAACCCGAAGCTAAGCACCTCTCCCATTGCAAGAAATACCAATCAAGTTGGCCAAACCAAACCGATAATACGAAGAGAAATACAAAGATACTAAATCATGCATATAAGAATTCAGAGAAGATTCAAATAATATTCATAGATATAAGCTGATCATAAATCCAAAATTCATTGGATCTCCACAAACACACCACAAAAGAAGATTACATCAGTTAGATATCCAAGAACATCGAGGAGAACAGGGTATTGAGAATCAAAGAGAGAGAAGAAGCCATCTAGCTACTAGCTATAGACCCGTAGGTCTGTGGTAAACTACTCACGCTTCATCGGAAGGGCAATAGAGTTGATGTAGATTCCCTCCAAGATCGAATCCCCCTCCAGCAAGATGCCGGAAAAGGTCCCAAGATGGGATCTCACAGGAAGAGAAGGTTGCGGAGGTGGAAAATTGTTTTCGTGGATGCTTCTGGAGGTTTGGGAATATTTGTAAATATATAGGAGGAAGATCTAGGTCAGGGGGTCATGAGGGGCCCACAAGGTAGGGGGCGCGCCCTACCCCCCTCTGTGCGCCCTCCACCCTTGTTGCCACCTCGTGGCTCTTCTGACTTGCACTCCAAGTCCACTGGGTGTCTTCTGGTCCAAGAAAAATCATCGTGAAGTTTTATTCCGTTTGGACTCCGTTGAGTATTCCTTTTTTGCGAATCTCAAAAACAAGGAAAAAACAAAAACTGGCACTAGGCTCTAGGTTAATAGGTTAGTCCCAAAAATAATATAAAATAGGATATTAATGCATATAAAACATCCAAAACAGATAATATAATAGCATGGAACAATCACAAATTATAGATACGTTGGAGACATATCAAGAATCCCCAAGCTTAATTCCTACTCGTCCTCGAGTAGGTAAACGAGAAAAACAGAATTTTTGATGTGGAATCCTACCTACCATATTTATCCATGTAATTTTCTTCATTGTGGCATGAACATTCAAATCCATAAGATTAAAAACAAAAGTTTAATATAGATATAAAAACGATAATACTTCAAGCATACTAATAAAGCAATCATGTCTTCTAAAAATAACATGGCCAAAGAAAGTTATCCCTACAAAATCATATAGCCTGGCTATGCTCCATCTCCATCACACAAAATATTCAAATAATGCACAACCCCGATGACAAGCCAAGCAATTGTTTCATACTTTTCATGTTCTCAAACTTTTTCAACTTTCACGCAATACATGAGCGTGAGCCATGGACATAGCACCAACATAGGTGGAATAGAATATGGTGGTTGTGGAAAAGATAAAAAGAAGGAGATAGTCTCACATCAACTAGGCATATCAACGGGCTATGGAGATGCCCATCAATAGATATCAATGTGAGTGAGTAGGGATTGCCATGCAACAGATGCACTAGAGCTATACATTTATGAAAGCTCAAAAAGAAACTAAGTGGGTGTGCATCCAACTTGTTTGCTCATGAAGACCTAGGGCATTCGAGGAAGCCCGTTGTTGGAATATACAAGCCAAGTTCTATAATGAAAAATTCCCACTAGTATATGAAAGTGACAAAATAGGAGACTCCTTATCATGAAGATCATGGTGCTACTTTGAAGCACAAGTGTGGAAAAAGGATAGTAACATTGCCCCTTCTCTATTTTCTCTCTTTTTTTTGAATGGCTTCCTTGGCCTCTTTTTTATTTGGCTTCTTTGGCTTCTTCTATTTTGATTTCCTCACATGGGACAATGTTCTAATAATGATGATCATCACACTTTTATTTACTTGCAACTCTAGAATTATAACTCGATACTTAGAACAAAATATGACTCTATATGAATACCTCCGGCGGTGTACCGGGATGTGCAATGACTCAAGAGTGACATGTATGAAAATTATGAACGGTGGCTTTGCCACAAATACTATGTTAACTACATGATCATGCAAAGCAATATGACAATGATGAAACGTGTCATAATATAGTCGGACGGTGGAAAGTTGCATGGCAATATATGTCGGAATGGCTATGGAAATGCCATAATAGGTAGGCATGATGCCTGTTTTGAGGAAGGTATATGGTGGGTGTATGGTACCGGCGAAAGTTGCGCGGTACTAGAGAGGCTAGCAATGGTGGAAGGGCGAGAGTGCGTATAATCCATGGACTCAACATTAGTCATAAAGAACTCACATACTTATTGCAAAAATCTATTAGTCATCGAAACAAAGTACTACATGCATGCTCCTAGGGGGATATATTGGTAGGAAAAGACCATCGCTCGTCCCGGACTGCCACTCATAAGGAAGACAATCAATAAATAAATCATGCTCCAACTTTGTTACATAACGATGCACCATACGTGCATGCTACGGGAATCACAAACCTCAACACAAGTATTTCTGCAATCCACAATTACTCAATAGCATGACTCTAATATCACCATCCTCATATCTCATAACAATCATAAGGAATCAAACTTCTCATAGTATTCAATGCACTTCGTACGAAAGTTTTAATTATATCCCTCTTGGATGCTCATCATATTAGGACTAAATTCATAACCTAAAAAAATTACCATGTTGTTTAGGGAGACTCTCGAAATAATATAACTAAAGCATGAGAGTTCAACAATTTCTATAAAATAAAGCCACCGCCGTGCTCTAAAAATATATAAGTGAAGCACTAGAGCAAAATTGCCTAGCTCAAAAGATATAAGTGAAGCACATAGAGTATTCTAATAAATCACGATTCATGCGTGTCCCTCTCAAAAGGTGTGTACCGTAAGGATGATTGTGGCAAACTCAAAAGTAAAGACCCATATCATACAATATGCTCCAAGCAAAACACATACCATGTGGTGAATATAAATATAGCCTCAAGTAAAGTTACCGATAGACGAAGACGAAAGAGGGGATGCCTTCCGGGGCATGCCCAAGCTTAGGCCCTTGGTTGTCCTTGAATACTATCTTGGGGTGCCTTGGGCATCCTAGTCTTAGGCTCTTGCCACTCCTTATTCCATAGTCCATCAAATTCTTACCCAAAACTTGAAAACTTCACAACACAAAACTCAACAAAAAATCTTATGAGATCCTTATTATAAGAAAACAAATCACCACTTTATGGTAATGTTGTGAACTCATTCTTTATTTATTTTGGATTAATATATACTGTATTCCATCTTCTCCATGGTTCATACCCCCCGATACTACCCATAGGTTCACCAAAATAAGAAAACAACACAAAGAAAACATAATCTATCAAAAACAGAACAGTCTGTAGTCATCACAGAACTTCAAATACTTCTGTAACTCCAAAAAATTTGAAAAATTAGGACAACCTAGGACATTTGTAAATAAATCTTTTTTAAAAAATTCAAATCAAAAGCACGCTTGTGTGAATTATGAAAATTATTTTTCAAGGTGCAAAAGTTTCTGGTTTTCAGCAAGATCAAATCAACTATCACCGTAAGCCATCCCATAGGTCTTACTTGGCACAAACACTAATTAAAACACAAAAAAGCATCTAACCAGAGGCTAGATGAATTATTTATTCAAAAACATAAAATAAAAATATTGGGTTGTCTCCCAACAAGCGCTTTTCTTTAAAGCCTTTTAGCTAGGCATTGATAATTTTAATGATGCTCATATGAAAGATAACAATTGAAGCACAAAGAGAGCATCATAAAACATGTGACAAACAAGTTCAAGTCTAACATGCTTCCTATGCATAGGGATTTTATAAGCTAACAAGTTATCAAGACAAGCAAAAACCACCATATGAATGGAAGAAGAAAGAAACAATAGCAATCTCAACATGAAGATAGATAATTTAGTAATATGAAAATTTCTATAGCCATATTTTCCTATCTCATAATAATTACATGTAGGATCATAAGAAAATTCAACAAAATAGCTGTCACATAACATATTCTCAACATGATCCACATGCATGCGAAGTTGACACTCTTCCAAGATAGTGGGATTAACATTAACTAAAGTCATGACCTCTCCAAACCAAGTTTTATCAAAAATTTCATAAGATTGAACATTCTCCGAATATGTGGGATCTAAAGTTGACACTCTTCCAAAACCACTTTCAATATTACTTCAACCATTATTATCAATCTTATATTCATCATGGGCCTTAGATAAATTTTCAAGATCATAAGAAGAATCACCCCAATCATGATCATTGCAACAAGTAGTAGACATGGCAAAATTAGCATCCCCAAGCTTAGCGTTTTGCATATCATTAACACAATTAACATTAATGGAATTTATAATAAGATAATTGCAATCATGCATTTCATCCAAGGCACTAGCATGAATCACTTTAAAAATTTCTTCTTTTAACAGATCATCACACTTTTCAGATTCACTAATTTCAAGCAATTGGTTCATCATAATTGGATCTTTTAAAAAGATTATCAAGTGGATGAGGATCCATAAACCTTTTGGTTATTGATTTTCAATAAACACACAATTATACCAAGCGAACAAGCAAACAAACCATGTAAGACATAAGGCAAGTGAAAAGACGAACGGAAGAAGGGCGAAAGAAAAAGGCAAATCTTTTAGAAATTGTTGGGGAAACGAACACCTATGGGATCACGAGGATCCCTTCTATGGTTGGCGGGGAGAGAGTTGTGCAAAGAGCAGGTCTAGTGATCAGCGCGAGGGGTTTTTACCCAGGTTCGGGCCGCATCGGTGCGTAAAACCCTAGTCCTGCTTGTATGTATATTTCGTGTTCTTGAGCTCTTGAACTAGCTGTGGTGCATGCCCAGTCCAAAAAGTCTGAATCCTCTCCCAGTACGCCTCGGGCCTCCTTTTATATGTCAAAGGTGTTGCCACAGTGGCACATAGGAGGTGGAAAGTATCTATAGTGTTCAAACTTATCGCTCGGCATCATAGTACAAACGCATTTAATGCGCTGCCTACGTGTCCTCTTCCTTTATCGGGGACGGTAACAGAAGTCGTCCTGTCCGTCGCCGCTCCTCCTTGACTTGACAGGTGTTTAGGCTGACGAGGCATGCAACGCTAGGCTGGCAGGCTGCTGTTGTGCTGGCGCGGTGCTAGAGCCTCCATGAAGATCTGCATGCCGCCATGCAGGTGCCTGCCTAGTTGGCAAGCTGGTCGTCACGCTGGAGTGGTTGTGAGGTGTCGAAATCCTTGTCGGGCGCCAGCCTAGCCGCGGCCCCACAATTGTCCCCGACAAGAGTCTTGCCGGGGACCTCACAGTCGTCCCCAACAAGGGCCTTGCCGAGGAGCTTCGTCTTCTAGACCCACGTCGGCCTGCAGGCCATTAGTCTTCACAAAGATCTGCATGCTACTATGCATTGGTACCCAAGTCTTGGCCTTAACGATGTCGATGGTGCCAAAGATCTCAGCCTCAAAGGGAATGGCCTTGCTGGTGCTTCGCAGGTCACCCCGGCAAGCCTCTTGCCGGGGCCAAATAGGCTGCCCCGGCAGGGGTGTTGCCGGGGGAGGTCCAACATGTCTTCTGTTCCTTGTTCATTGTCTTGAATGTTAGCCTTGGTAGTCTTTTTATCTTGTCCTTCCGCTGCTCTTCAAAGCCTTGCCGAAGGTGTGGCCACAACTGCCCGTGCACAAGTAAGGGGTACAGAAGAGCCCATACTTTTGTACACCATCAAAAATCATTTTAGAAGTGGGGGAGAGGAAAACGCGAAGCAAATGGTGAATGATGTAATGCAAGAGATGAGAGTTTTATGATGGGTACTTGGTATGTCTTGACTTGGCGTAGATCTCCCCGGCAACGGTGCCAGAAATTGGCAAGTTGGTGGGAGACTAGTCTTGACTTGGCGTAAATATCCCCGGCAACGCCTCCAGAAATTCTTCCTGCTACTTCTTGAGCTTGTGTTGGTTTTCGCTTGAAGAGGAAAGGTTGATGCAGCAAATTAGAGATAAGTATTTCCCTTAGTTTGAGAACCAAGGTATCAATCCAGTAGGATAAGAATGCGCAAATCAACAATACCTACACAAACAATCAAACACTTGCACCCAACTAGATAAAGGGGTTGTCAATCCCTTCACGGTCACTTACAAAAGTGAGATCTGATAGAGATAGATAAAAGAAAAGATAAAATATTTTGGGGTTTTTTGGTGTATAGATCTGAAAATAAAAGATTGCAAAATAGTAGATCGGAAACTAATATGATGGAAAATTGACCCGGGGCCATAGGTTTCACTAGAGGCTTCTCTCTTGAAGGCAAATAATACGGTGGGTGAACAAATTACTGTCGAGCAATTGATAGAAAAGCGCAAAGTTATGACAATATCCAAGGCAATGATTATGCAATATAGGCATCACATCTAGATCAAGTAAACCGACTCCTGCCTGCATCTACTACTATTAATCCACGCATCAACCGACTACTGCCTGCATCTAGAATATTAAGTTCATAAAGAACAGAGTAACACATTAAGTAAGATGACATCATGTAGAGGAATAAACTCAAGCAATATGATGTAAGCCCCATCTTTTTATCCTCGATGGAAACAATGCAATATGTGTCTCGCTACCCCTACTTTGTCACTAGGTGAAATCACGCAAGATTGAACCCAAAGCTAAGCACCTCTCCCATTACAAGAAATACCAATCTAGTTGGCCAAACCAAACCAATAATTCGAAGAGAAATACAAAGATACCAAATCATGCATATAAGAATTCAGAGAAGATTCAAATAATATTCATAGATAAGCTGATCATAAATCAACAATTCATCGGATCTCGACAAACACACCCCAAAAGAATATTACATCGGATAGATCTCAAAGAACATCGAGGAGAAAATAGTATTAAGAATCAAAGAGAGAGAAGAAGCCATCTAGCGACTAGCTATGGACCCGTAGGTCTGTGGTAAACTACTCATGCTTCATCAGAAGGGCAATAGAATTGAAGTAGATGCCATCCGTGATCGAATCCCCCTCCGGCAGGATGCTGGAAAAGGCCCCATGATGGGATCTCATGGGAACAGATGGTTGCGGCGGTGGAGAAGCATTTTCGTGGATGCTTCTGGAGGTTGGGGAATAGTTGCAAATATATAGGAGGATGATTTAGGTCAGGGGGGTCATGAGGGGCCCATAAGGTAGGGGGCGCGCCCTCCACCCTTGTAGCCGCCTCGTGGCTCTTCTAACTTGCACTCCAAGTCCCCGGGGTGTCTTGTGGTCCAACAAAAATCATAGTGAAGTTTTATTCCTTCTGGACTCTGTTTCGTATTTTTTCTGTGAAGCTCAAAAACAAGGAAAAAACAGAAACTGGCATTGGGCTCTAGGTTAATAGGTTAGTCCCAAAATAATATAAAATAACATATTAATGCATATAAAACATCCAAAACAGATAATATAATAGCATGGAACAATAACAAATTATAGATACGTTGGAGACATATCACGGGTGGAGAATAAGGCCCACTGTTCCGGGAATATAAGTTGGATGCCACAGGTGGCGATGAAAATTGGGATTACCTCCCTGGTCAGCAGCGCGGCAGATGAGAGAAGTGGAGGGTGGATTGGTGCTGGATCCAGGACAAGGAGGCCCGGGATTTCTGCAAAGCACAGATAGAGTGCGTTGAGTGCAGCAACAATTGGAGGGAAGTCGGCCTCACCGATGATAGGCTCCGCCCGGCAATAAACAGGATCACCCGCCTAAATGCTGCCGGGCTAACTATCAGGCATGTGGGGGCCGACTTCCTCCTTCGTCGCATTGCGCCACTGTAGAAGAGGGACAGGTTTGCCTGGCAGTATGGATATGCTGCAGATATGATGAGGTTGCTCCCTTGCCTGACCAACAATCCGTCAGTCTACGGCCATGCTTGGTTGTGCGAACAACTGTTCGGCAGCCTTGGGCTGTTCAAGTTGACGGCAAATGTCATCCCACTGAACATCAACTCTGCCAGGGATCAGATTTTGAAATGGATGCCAGACTTCAATGCTCATGGAGTTTCGGGCGATTGGCAGCTGCCCGAGCTCAACGAAGAGCTTGCTTGGTCCTCCACCTTGGTGGAAAGGCCTACCAAGGTGGAGACCAATATGTACAAGCGCACCTCCAAGGTGGAGGAGGCGTACATCAAGAGGCGGCTCGAGGAGGACAAGGCACTTTGAGCTACCTCAAAGGCGAAGGTCGGGAAGGCAGCGGAGCAAAAGGAGGAGGCTAAGGACAAAGGCTCTTCCCATTGCAGAAGCGAGGTGCAAGCTACAAAGGAGGCTACCGAGGATGATCATGCCGGTACGAGCCTATCGGGGACGAGCCTTCTGGGATTGAGGCTCTATATGCCGCGACAGCAGAGGCCCAGAGGAAGAGGGGGTTGAGGAGGCGGAGCATCCCGAGGAGGAGTTTCTCGTGGGAGGTCCTCAATCCCCGAGCTAGTCTTGGACCAGCGCCCTCGTAGGCGGGTAGCAAACGAGGGAGCAGTGGTTCCCGATCCAGCGCTTGCCACCAGGAAGGTGAGGAAAACTACCTCCAAGGGCAGCAAGCCGGATGCGGTGCGCAGGCAGTCCTCTCGCCTTGTCGGGGCTAGGACCCCTCCGGCCAAGCAGTTGTCAGTCATGGGAGTAGACTCCAGCTCCCAGTCTGGCTCGAGCTCCTTGCATAGCTCATCCTCGTCGGAGCTCCCCACGCCTCAATAAGGCTCGGAGTTGCCCACTGGCTCCGTTCGTCCATCCCAGAAGAGAAGCAGAGCGCCCTCGTCACACATGGAGTTTGTGCTGAGCTCCATGCTCATTGATGAAGAGTAAGAAAGAATATTCTCTTTCCTTTGCTGCAGTTCTCGCATATTCCCTCGCTTGCTGACTGATCTTTTGCTTGTTGCCTTTGCCAGGGATGAGGAGGAAGAAGGTGAGACCCTCATCCACCAGACCAAGCGGCTCAGGCACGGGGAACCGCCAAAGACTATGGAGGGCACGGGCCTGGCAGGGAGCAGCGTGGACGACCCGACACCAAGCCCCCAGCTCTGCCCCCGACCTGAGAGTGCAGGGCTGGCTCGTCCCGTTGAAATGATAGAGGAGAGCTCCTCACCTCTGTAGCCAAAGGAGGGGACGAGACCACTCAGGGCGAGTCCTTCCAGGAGGGCCCCACTCTGCCCGTTGATCGAATCGAGGGATCCCTTCCAAGGGTTTCCACAAAAGGGTCTGCCTAGGGCAACGCCATGGTTACCAAGGGAGGGAATGGTGATCTTGGCCCAGCAACTGAAGTTGCAAGGGAAATTGAAGCTCCTCCATGGCAGGCATCTCCAGGTAATCCATTTACTCTTTCTGTGTTGTGCTGCCCTTATCATCTTGCCCCAGGCTCCTGTCTTGCTAAAAATTCCACACCCTTATCATTGACTTTTGACTCTACCTGCAGCCCCTGTGACCGAAGAGCCCGAACTGCTGGAAGAAGTGGCCATCATAGGGAGGGACGCCGCAGAGGAGGCCGCCAAAATTGTCGCTGCTGAAGGGCAGGAACATGTCCTCGGGGGTATCCAAGAGCTCCCGAAGGAACCAAAGAAAACCCCCGGCAGCACGTCAGGGTCGGGGGCAGTGGTCGAAGAGAAAATCCCCCTCCAAACCATGGACCCAGAGGGAGTCCCGGACTAGGGGGTGTCCAGATAGCCGATCTATCATCTTCTGCCGGACTCCTGGACTATGAAGATACAAGATTGAAGACTTTGTCCTGTGTCCGGATGGGACTTTCCTTGGCGTGGAAGGCAAGCTTGGCGATACGGATATGTAGATCTCCTATCATTGTAACCGACTCTGTGTAACCCTAACCCTCTTCGGTGCCTATATAAACCGGAGGGTTTTAGTCCGTAGGACGAACAACAATCATACCATAGGCTACCTTCTAGGGTTTAGCCTCTCTGGTCTCGTGGTAGATCTACTATTGTACTACCCATATCATCAATATCAATCAAGCAGGAGTAGGGTTTTACCTCCATCGAGAGGGCAAGAACCTGGGTAAAAACATCGTGTCCCTTGTCTCCTGTTACCATCCGCCTAGACGCACAATTCGGGACCACTACCCGAGATCCGCTAGTTTTGACATCGACATTGGTGCTTTCATTGTGAGTTCCTCTGTGTCGTCATCTTTAGGCCCGATGGCTCCTTCGATCATCAACAACGACGCGGTCCAGGGTGAGACTTTTCTCCCCAGACAGATCTTCGTATTCGGCGGCTTTGCACTGCGGGCCAATTCGCTTGGCCATCTGGAGCAGATCGAAAGCTACGCCCCTGGCCATTAGGTCAGATTTGGAAGTTTGAACTACACGGCTGACGTCCGCGGAGACTTGATCTTCGACGGGTTCGAGCCACAGCCAAGCACGCCGCACTGTCACGAAGGGCATGATCTAGCTCTGCAGCCGGACAGTGCCCTGGAGGCTGCACCAGTGTCCGCTCCGACCCTTAGCTCGGAGCCGACTGCGCCGATCGAGGATGGATGGCTGGACACCGCCTCGGGGGCTGCTATCTCTACGGCGATTGAGCCGAACACCAACCCTGTCCTTTGTGAAGCTCGTGACTCCAAGGTGCCGGACCCCTCTCCGGACTCCAAGCCTTCCGCGCCCCTGCCAATCAAATCTGATTGGTTGCCGATCATGGAGTTCACTGCCACGGACATCTTTCAGCACTCGCCCTTTGGCAACATCCTGAATTCACTAAAGTCTCTCTCTTTATCAGGAGAGCCCTGGCCGGATTATGGTCAGGAAGGTTGGGATGCGGACGACAAAGAAATTCAAAGCCCACCCACCACCCACTTAGTAGCCACTTTCGATGATTTAACTGACATGCTCGACTTCGACTCCGAAGACATCGACGGTATGGACGACGATGCAGGACACAACCAAGAACCAGCGCCTACAGGGCACTGGAAGGCCACCTTGTCATACGACATTTACATGGTGGACATCCCAAAAGATGGGAATGGCGATGGAACAATGGAGGATTACCCCTCCAAGAAACAGCCTAAGCGCCAGCGTCAGCGGCGCCGCTCTAAATCCCGCCACAGCAAAAACGGCGATTCCGGCACGGGAGACAATAACACCCCGGACAGTGCCGAAGACAACTCCCTCCAGTAGGTTTCAGTGCGGGAGGATGGAGAAGCCAGCCCTCATGAGAGAGCGGCAGGCAGAGAGGTAGAGGGCGATAATTACATGCCTCCCTTCGAAGACGAGGAAAGCCTCGACGACGACGAATTTGTCGTGCCTGAGGATCCCGTCAAACAAGAGTGTTTCAAACGCAGGCTCATGGCCACGACAAGCAGCCTCAAGAAAAAGCAGCAATAGCTTAGAGCTGACCAAGACCTGCTAGCCGACAGATGGACTGAAGTCCTTGCGGCCGAAGAGTATGAACTCGAACGCCCCTCCAAGAGCTACCCAAAACGCAGGCTGCTACCCTGATTAGAGGAGGAAGCACCTAAGCCTACATCACCAGCGCCTAATACGGCTGATCGGCCACCTCGTGGCCGTGACAGAGAGGCCTTTCGGCCCTCCACTCAAGCCGCACCCCGGCGCCGCTCAAAAAATACCAAGGCGCGGGAAAATGTGCCAGACCTGCGGGATATACTTGAGGACAAGGCAAGGCAAACAAGATCGATCTACGGATCGCGTGGGCGCCCCACAATACGTGATGATTACCGTCACTCCAGATATGGCAATTACGGTCGGGCCGAACACAGTAGACAAAGCTCATTTGAGCTACATCGTGATATAGCCCAATACAGAGGCGCCGCACACCCACCATGCTTCACAGACGAAGTAATGGATCATCAAATCCCTGAGGGTTTCAAACCCGTAAACATTGAATCATACGATGGCACAACAGATCCTGCGGTCTGGATCGAGGACTATCTTCTTCATATCCACATGGCCCGTGGTGATGATCTACACGCCATCAAATACCTCCCACTCAAGCTTAAAGGACAAGCTCGGCATTGGCTTAACAGCTTGCCAGCAGAGTCAATTGGTTGTTGGGAAGACCTAGAAGCCGCATTCCTCGACAACTTCCAGGGCACCTATGTGCGACCACCAGACGCCGATGACCTAAGCCACATAATTCAGCAGCCAGAAGAATCGGCCAGACAATTCTGGACACGGTTCCTAACCAAGAAAAATCACATCGTCGACTGTCCGGATGCAGAGGCCCTCGCAGCCTTCAAACATAACATCCGCGACGAGTGGCTTGCCCGGCACCTAGGACAGGAAAAGCCGAAATCCATGGCAGCCCTCACAACACTCATGACCCGCTTCTGCGTGGCAGAGGAAAGCTGGCTAGCTCGTAGTAACAGTATGACCAAGAGCCTTGGTAATTCGGATACCAAGGACAACAACGGTGGGTCGCGACGCAACAAGCACAAGCGCCGCATTAATGGCGATAATACTAAGGATATGACAGTCAATGCCGGATTCAGAGGCTCTAAACCCGGTCAGCAGAAAAAGCCATTCAAAAGAAATACTCTGGGCCAGTCCAATTTGGACCGAATACTCGATCGCTCGTGCCAGATACACGACACCCCCGAAAAACCAAC
Organism: Triticum timopheevii; assembly: GCA_963921465.1. Taxonomy (NCBI): domain Eukaryota; kingdom Viridiplantae; phylum Streptophyta; class Magnoliopsida; order Poales; family Poaceae; genus Triticum; species Triticum timopheevii. Next base: position 268,559,375 of record OY997266.1, read on the forward strand.
CAACCACACCAACAGGGATTGTTGGGTGTTCAAGCAGGCAGGCAAGCTAGCTGCCTAAAATAATGACAAGGGGCTGCATAGCGATGACGAGGAGCAGCCCCGGCCGCCGAACAATAGAGGACAGAAGGGCTTTCCCCCACAAGTGCGGACGGTGAACATGATATACGCAACCCACATACCCAAAAGGGAGCGGAAGCATGCACTAAGGGATGTATATGCGATGGAGCCAGTCGCCCCAAAGTTCAATCCGTGGTCCTCCTACCCGATCACTTTTGATCGAAGGGACCACCCCACTAGCATCCGCCACGGCGGATTCGCCGCATTGGTTCTAGACCCAATCGTTGACGGATTTCACCTCACTAGAGTCCTGATGGACGGCGGCGGCAGCCTGAACCTGCTTTATCAGGATACAGTGCGCAAAATGGGCATAGACCCCTCAAGGATTAAACCCACAAAGACGACCTTTAAAGGCGTCATACCAGGTGTAGAGGCCAACTGTACAGGCTTAGTTACACTTGAAGTGGTCTTCGGATCACCAGATAACTTCCGAAGCGAAGAATTAATCTTTGACATAGTCCCGTTCTGTAGCGACTATCACGCACTGCTCGGACGAACCGCATTCGCAAAGTTCAATGCAGTGCCGCTCTACTCATACCTCAAGCTCAAGATGCCAGGCCCTCGAGGATTCATTACGGTCAACGGAAACACCGAACGCTCTCTCCGAATGGAGGAGCACATGGCGGCCCTCGCGGCAGAAGTACAAAGCAGCCTCTTAAGGCAATTCTCGAGTCTGGCTATTAAACGGCCAGACACCGTCAAGCGCGCCCGGAGTAACCAACAACAAGACCGTCTGGCACGTTCCGAGCACGCGTAGCAATGCGGCCCCAACCCCAACCCTCGCGAAATTGTGAAACCAGTACTACGCGTACATAATTACGCTCTAGAAATACCATGGGCATAGGGCGAGGGGCACGACCACGGCAAGCCCAGAAGGGAGGCTCAACCGCACCAGGGGCTCCCAATTGTGTCATTCTTCTTTTTCCTCTTACTTTCAGGACTCCTTTCTCAAGAAGCCCTGTCTGGCAGTAGAATTGCCGAACACACGATGCAACAGCCAGGGAAGCAGAAAGCTACGTCGAGTGTATAGGTGGTCTCTATAACGAGCAGTATACTTGTTTTACATATCATCCCGCAGCTCGCTCCTGGAGGGGGACATGTCAAATAGTCCCGTCCCTTGCTTATCGCACTATTTGTATCGTTCTGCTTTTACCGCAGCTTTTTTAATCCTTTTTCTTATCTATATGTTCACTTATGACATGTTGCATCCGTACGCTTTGGTACGGCCAAACGCACCAGGGGCTTACGTACCCCAAAATATGGTGTGATAAGTCCGAACACTTTCACAAGTGCGGCACCCCGAACTTATAGCATTATATGCATCGGCTCCGAATCATGTCATGGGTCAATAGATGGGTTTGCCCGGCTCCCATGTTTTGGTACCTTACGTTCCGTTATATCGGCTAAGGAAGCGCTGGGAGAACCACTGCGATTGTGCCACGGTTGAGCTAGGTTAAGCACCTCAGTGGAGAAAGCTAAAACTGACCGTCATGATAGGGCGAGAGCCGGTCGCTGTTCGAGAGGTTTCTTCGAGTCCCTAAAGACTTATGGCGCTTAGAGCGAGGAGTCAGCTTTGTCCGGCCCAGGCGTGGATAGCTCCCCGAACTCGGTCTTCCGAATACTAGGGGCTTTGTCCGGCTCAAGCATTATAGTCCGGTTGCCTTGTTCGTTGCGTTGAGAGCCTCCCTCGAAGGACCCAAGAATGGGAAAAAGGGCGTCAAGTTTATCCCGAACACCCCAGCACACGTGGCACGGGGGCAGAAGCCGACGACTCGCCATCTCTCAAATTTAATAAACGGTCGCACATAAGGTAACATTTTAAATTCACAAGCGTTGCTTAGCGCATATGAACAAGTTTTCAAGCGTACAGGATAACAAATGCGAGTTTACT